>JAGDQP010027958.1:0-24535 GCA_022664845.1 Lepisma saccharinum
AATTTCGGATCTAGCTAACTATAAGCCCGATTTTGATGCTTGAACTTGCATGTGATAGCTCTTTGCCATTCTAAGACAGAAACAAATGGGTCGGTAGGACCTCCCCTAGGGCGGTTCGGAAAAAAAATCACATTTGTTATTAAAGCACTGACTCCACACCATACAGGCGGCCGAAACTTGCGGAATCGTAATCTACGCTTCAATGCCTTTGAATCAGTGAAGGGGTTCAAAAGTTTTTTTTTTTTACCGAATCACTGAATTTTCACAAATGATCCAAAAATGTCTGTCATTCTCTGTGTCTTTTAGCTTTAGCCCCAAATAGTTGATACCAGGGGGTTTTGGGGGTCAATTGTGGTCCCATTGGGCTAACAAAATGCTTATTTTTTAAAATAGGAGTTACGGTTTTCGAGATACGAAGTCTACCATGGTCCAAAATCTATCTTTTGTATGAGGACTATGCACTTTTTTAATACGCAGCCTTACAAAATAAGTGATACAAGTTATAAGTACAAAAAAACCTTCGAGGTAAAGGGAAGAGTGACGCAAGAATTATATCAATTTTGCGAGTGACTTTCTGTGTGTTATGGATACTAATTCTCTTAATTTTATTACAAAGGGAACACTTTCGCCATACTGACACAAAGGAATTCACTCGCAAAATGGATAGAATTCTTGCGTACTCTTCCCTTTACCTCGAAGGTCTTTTTTGTACTGATTATGGAATTCAACAAAATTAGTGATCATTGGTTAGGTTACGTTAGAAAAGTCATGTTACGTGTTTTTTTTTTGTTTTTTTTTTTAATTGACCACGCGATTTTGTCGTGTTCTTTCAGGTTTTGGAAATTAGGACTTTCTATGTTGAGACACTAGTGGATTCCCGGTCACAATTGCTTCGATCAACTTTCTGGTAAGTCATTTACTTTTTCATGCCTTCAAAATAAAATATTAAACATCTTGCAGAACTACATAGTCAGAGTACTAAGACGAAGACAAAAGTAGCTTTGCGTAGGGAACATAAAGTGAATTTGTATATGAAAAATTGTCCTCCAGTTTCCCTGTTGTCTGTATGAAATAACACAGGACTACAACTATATTCCACACTGTGTTGCTAAATTCGAAAACACAAATGTTAAGCTAAATTCACTTTTTTTTGTTATTCAAATGATTCACTTTAAACCACAAGTTAAGAATGTTGCTGAAAATTAAAGTTCGTACATCATCACAATTGAAAACTAAATGGAAACAGAGTAGTCGCAGCACACAAACCGTAAAGCGCATTATTTTAACACAATACCAGAAAAAAAAAACTTTCTCTTTGGTTATCTCCTGAAAATTGTACGCTAGGAGCATGGCAAAAAAAGTTGGTACGCCAGAAGGATGGTAATGATAGTGTACGTCAAGCACACGACACAGTTCTTACCCAACCCCGTCGTTCAGTAGTGACAGTCGCTGACTGGATAAGGTCTAGGAAGGTAGTGTGGGTTTGAGCCTCCTGACTGAGGCTATCCAGAATGTTCTTCACTTACACAAGTTAATATCAGGATCGTACCTTTAATGGAGGCCCTAGCTGCTTTCCCCCAGGCTATTGTAAAGGTGTAAAATGTGACGGCATGTAGCCTAAGGCTCTATGACGGCCAAAAATCGAAAGATGTAACCCCAAATTCTGTATCATGGAGGTTCCCTATGAAGAGGCACGTACTCATATCTGGGTCATTCTAAACTGATTTCTATCAAATTTCATGTGATAAAGGGCACAGCTCTGAATGTTTTGATCATTGCAGTTTCCTTGGTAACGGGATTAAACACGCTTATATTCGCTCATTGCATTAACCTACAAAACCGATTCTTATCAAATTTGAAATAGTGATAGAGAGCACTTCTGTACAGCTGATTTATTCATCTTTGGTAGGGCATCTTGAAAAAATCTTTCTGAGGCTACATCTCCATCGAGTACTAACTAATACAATAATATATTGCTGTGAACAACAAACTGTGTACGACTCCAGTTCAGAAACATTAAAACTGCACCAGATCGTTAGACAACTTGAACTGTCATTCTGGAACGGTTTGAGCAGTAGATCAGTATATGGGTATGGTATAGAGACATTTAATTGGCCATCAAAAAGCTGCTATTATTATTATTATTATTATTTTGTAATATCATGTGAAATTTCGAACTGCATAGCATTTTCGTCGCGACGGAGTTAGTGAAATAAAGGGTTAGAAATAAAAACTCTTGTCTACCGTAAAACATTGTTGTTTTTTTAATAGCAACACACGATTGTACTGGGAAATTAAGAAAATATGTAGCAACAAGACTTGTACAGTTACTACAGCACACAAGCAAGCACGTTCGAACAACAAACACAATCATGTGAACACATACAAAACATTTTTATAGCATTCACATACACGCGCACAAAAGGAAGAGTACCATTAAATAATATATAACAGACAATATTTGTTATATAAAGTACACCGGTCTACCATTTTTACTATGCATTTGCATTGTCAATGCCTAAAAAATATCGTAGTTACTGTCGTAAACAAATTTTGAACTGGCCTACTAACTCGGTGGTGAGAGAGACCCTTACTAAATTACACTATAAACAATAAATAATGTCATGATCAAAATGACAAACAATAATTTTTCACAAACAAGAGTTTAATTATTATACATGTCTCTTTGGGGAAAATAAAGGTCATAGTTGCTAAGTTCAACAATAATAAAAATATATAATTATAATCATACCCAAAGTGATTTGCTGAAACTAAGGAAAATAAAGTTGTAGCTCCTAAGGGACAGGTCATAATAATAAAAATATAGAATTTTAATCACACCCAAAGTGTTGCTGAATACATGGTATTATATTACTCGACAACTTAATCTACATAAAGGAACAAATCTGAATTTTAAAATGATGGGGAAAAAACACACATTTAATCGTGAACTTATACACAGTGGTCAAAATATTGAGGTATACACACTGTATGGTACCAGCTCATTTTGCACTTAAAAACAGTATATTTATACATATATAGATATTTTTATATATATACTATATACATAAACATACACTTCTCTGCCTAGAAATTTGGCAATGAGAAACCCATGTGTTTCAATTACAGTGATCTACCACGTAGATAAATAAGAAATAAATTTTACTTATTTTTTTTTTATTTCCAGGGGAAACTTTGTGTGGAATTAAAAATATATTAATAGAATAATACCACGCACACTTCACACACATGCGTGAACACGCAAACTATAGCACAAACACACATACACGCATAATCTCAGTTAACACTAAGAAATTTTTCAGAGAAAAAGAATGTTTTCTTCATTTGTAAAGCACAATTATTGTAACTGAATCACAACCTCACTCTACTTAAGAAGAAAAGGAAAGCTCCAGTTGCACTGGTTCTTTTTTTAAGTTCCTTTCGCAGAATAATCTTTAATAAACTATTCTGGCTTTTGTTGCTTTTTCAGTTTTCTAAGTTCTCTAAGCTCTCTACTTTTTTGCGACTCTCAAGGTAGGCTCTGATAGCGGCTTCATCTCTTTTCAGCCAATTTGCATTGAGTCGGATGGTCTCCACACTTTGCTGGACCGTGCGCTCTGTTCCTGGGGATGGGTGCGTCTTAAAGAATTCTTCTACTTCCAAAGCCATGTCTTCAGTAGCAAAATTCTCTGTAATGTACTTCACAAGGCGGGCGATGAGAAATCCTCCCTAAAACGACAAACAATACAAAAAGGTATTACTTCACTTCAGTACATCTCTAACAATAAGAAAATATACAATAGTCTACTGAAATTCAAGCAAAATTTTACACTTCATGTCTGCTATTATTACTGTCAGCTGAGCCAAAGTTACCTGAAGACCAAAAAAGTGTCTTGATTAACTTAAAAAGAAAAAAAATCTGCCAATTACCTTGAATGTAAACAAAGTAGCAACGCTGACAAGCCCGAGAACTACGGATTGGTGATAAGCCTACACCGAGCTCTTCCACTTCACAAATAGAGTGTATTCTGGGGACACTGTTATCAATATCAAGCAACATCCTCGTATTTCTTTATATCAACACAAAGCAGATGGTTAAAATACTTTATTAAAGTTTTTGTCCTTTCAGTGACACTATCTGACACCGGCAAAAAAGCGAGGCTCGGATCACTACTGCATGTGGAACAGGAAACCCATAAGCCTGGATTTCCTTCTATCGACATATCATTAATCCTTCTAAATTACTGTTGATTATACTTCCGTTACGTTTTAGAGATCGTCCCACAGTATTTTACCAAGCTGTAAATAAATCTCGAAGTATGTCTTTATGGACAGATCTCCACCAAACTTGGCATGACTACCTAATTTGACCACAGAAAGATAGCAGACAATGTCAGTTTCCAAAACCTTGAGCAGCAAGGGGCACATTTTGTCCTCCAAGGTTAGTCATAGTAACACACCCTTATGCAACACAAAAAACACCAGTGTTGTTTGGGTTGCATATAAGTAAGGGAACATCCCGCCGATAGGCAAGAATAATATACAACTGCTGCCATCTATCACTCGGGTTGAGAACCAAAGACAATGAATTATCTGGTTAATTCATTTGTCCCGCAGCAACGGGTGGGCATATTAGCTAGTAGTAAATATCTAACTTAAGAAGCAGAATAAAAGCATCAAATGTTTCTATCATGGAGCAGCACGCCCTTCTTCCTCCATGTAAACAACTACTTCGAGTCGACTAGTAAATGAATTAACAAAAAATAATTATCTGGAATCCTCTGATGGAATACTATTTACGGTTACTCGCAACACCAGACCCTTTATACTGTTGCCAACGTAAACAAACAGGTGATATTAGTTCCCACTAGCGTGTAAATAATCAAAGGAAACATTAATGTTATACGTTAAAACACTTCGAAAACTCTAGCATTCGAAAGAGTTCCATATTTGTAGACTGTATTACTCCTCGGACGGGTAGTTTAAGACTGCATAATTAATGCAACTTTGATTTCGTTTTGTTTTTCGATTTTGTGGAAAGAAACTAAATCTTTGAGTAGCGTCACTTTTCTCTGTGACGTGCAATTTTGTTTGAAAATATTATTTTTGCGGATATTTCCAAGTTTGCGCTTTTTTTCTGTTGCTTTTAAAACCATAAATTTCAGATTTTACGTAATAGCAAATCTTATGTCAAATAATAATAATAATAAGAAGAAGAAGTAAGTCTGCGCTAATAGAATTTAATTAAATTAGGAACAAAAGTTCTCTCCTGTATTTTAGTGCAAGGATGGAGATATTTTGTACAGACATAAAGAATACAACTTTGACTGACATTTCCAATTTCAGTTAAATGACGGCCAACAATAAAAACATTTCCGTGTTTTTAATATTAGCTCTAACTCATGTTGATGACTGAAGGAGAAAAATTAAAATTCTGGATAAGCACATGAAACAACAGTAACTATTGTATTTATTAATAACACTCCATTACTCGGTAGGGTTCTGAGAATATAATTAACAGTTAAGCCACGCATCTTGCACTATAATGTAGTAGGGCCAATGCATCCATTTGAATATAAATCAATCAAATGGAGTATTTGTATTTATGTTCTGTCACTAAATTCACCTATGTTTTATAATAGCTACATTCCAGGATCAGATTCGTGATGGAAATAATCGTAGGCTCTGACATGACGAACATGGCAGGATGACGGTACACAAGCGTGTTATAATAGCGGGGAGAATTCGATCGTGCACAACAGTGAAGAGTAACACATTGCCAGATTCCTCTGGAAACTGGAAATCCTGCCCTATGGCACTGAGATCTCCCCGCCAACCCCCGGCCTTCAACTGGCGGCGGCTCGTTATTTGATCTTCGCACGTCAGGATGTCCTACCTGTTGCTTGTGCCTCCTCCTTCCTCAACCATACTGTGCGCATGCTCGTACAACACGTCACGACATTTTGCCCAGCAGCGCGCGGGTCGGTTGGTGGAAGACCCGAGAGGTTACCAGGGTCAGCTCTGCTAAGGTCTCTCACACCCCGCAGGCAACTACCATCAGCACCTTCTCTCAAACTGTTTCTCTTGTGTTTCCCAGATTTTTAGCATTTCCTAAGATCCGTCGGCTAAACGGAAACTATTGCATACTGCGCGAACCGTCTTCCGCTTTCCTGATTGAAAAAACAAAGAATCACCCATCTGTTTCCGCATTTTTTTCTTTCCGCTGATTATCCAAATATAAATGGAAATAGAACAATGTATCGCACAGCAAATTTAGTATGTTAACTGTGTATACCATGTTATTGATGCTATGATAATAGTAACGTCACAGTTGTATCCAGAAACACATATACTACCCATACAGAATTTGGATACAACCGTGAACTTGTAACGATCGGTGTGGACTAAGGCGCCGTTCACAGGGATGCGGGTTCGAATCCCGTCTGGGATATGGATTTTCAAATCATTGTATTCGTATAATCGAGACGGGTCAAATCAAAAACAAGGTCCATACAAAATAAAGTTTACCAAAGTTCTACATCCTAAAAACTGTACCTCTGAACTGGGAGCACAAAGGCAGTGGCGAGCCCAGGGTTGGGTTTAGAGGGGCTGTACTTTGCGTCCCAGTTCTTGGGAGGGAACAGATTAACAGAAACAAAAAGGATGGTAAAATATGAATCCTTGTGCCCGTCACTGATTCTAAAAGAAAAATGGGAGTACATTATACTATCTATTTTTTCAGAGTCAGTGATGGTCCCAGGGGTTCATATTTTACCTTTGTTTCTATTAATCTGTTCCCTCCCAACAAAGTACAACCCCTCTAAACCCAACCCTGGGTTCGCAACTGCCTCTAAAAAAATTGGGGGTACGAAATTGGAATTTTGTACTCCCAATTCAGAGGTACAGTTTTTAAAGTGTATGCAACGTCAACGGTATTCACTGGACTGAAGGAGGGCTTAAAGAGAATACTTTTTAACAACCTCGATAATCTAACGCATCAAGCTAGCGTTCAAGAAGTTTCTGGTTCGAATTATTTTGAAGCCCTTCTGAGTTCTGACGCCCACTTTTGTGTTCTTTTTTCTTTCCTGATTTACTTTTAAAAAACAAAACAAAAATAACAGGTTTCTAGAAAAAGCGAAAACTGAGAAAGTATTGCAATATTACTTAATATTATCACAATTTAGTTAAGACCCATTAAGTTAATTCAATGGCAGTTAATTGATTCATTATACTGATTATTCTTACTAGAATGTGATTATTAATAGTTGTTTTGCTCTAAATATAACGCAACGTAGCGTAATTATTTCTGTGTTTTCACTTTTCCTATAGTATATACCAGTGGACCTCCAAGCAATTGTAATATATGAACTTCAGAGTTTCAAGTTTCAAATATTAATTGAATGGGCCTAATTTGTTCATTCAGACATTATTCGACAAATTCTGTGAACAACTTCATACATCCTTTCTGGTTACGGGCCACCCAGAGAAATTAGTATAATCAATCAATTAACTGCCATTTAATTAACTTAATTGGACTTAACTAAATTGCGATAAATATTAAATGATACTAGAATACTTTCTCGGCTTTCGCTTTTTCTATATATAAAAATTTAATAGACCGTTTCTAGTTGGTCAAATAAACAATCGGGTAACTGGGACTTTCGGAATACCTGGTATGTTATTTCTTCTTTCAACTACAAATTACCGAAATTGTTTCACGGTAACGTGCAGTTCTTATGCTGTTAACGAAATTTGATCAAATAAGGAGATTACTACTGCTCCATATTCTAACCCGAACTTGCTCATTATCTGGAATCAGCCCAAATTTCGCACTCCTAAGTAACATTGAATTTTTCATCTATTAACTGCATTCATATAAAATAACAATAAAATCCTGGGAAGCTCCACCAAAACAATGGTAAGTAGAATCTGTCACAATCGAATCCTTTTTAAGTCACTAAGGCCAAGCGCTAACGTTTGATGAAACAGACTCTCCAATAGTTAAACCGTTCTCATGTACACAAATAAATATGCAGTTTTACCACTGGTTACACAAACGATATTAAAGAAAAATGAAAAATTAAATTTTAAAGTACGTTTGCAGCTGGCGCGCACAGTGCCGAATAGTGTTTATGCCAAGTTTGATACGGATACATCCAACGGTATGGAACCAATTTTAAAAATTGAATTTTCAAAATAGATTGGCAACACTGACAACTGGGATGCTGATGCTTAGGTACGGAGACAAACATAGTATTTTTTTATTGTGTCGAACAATGTTTATGCCAATTATGATGCAGATAGGTCTAACGGAATGGTAGCAATCTGAAAAACTGAATTGGCAATACTAACCCACTGCACCAATCAAGACTGTTCCGGTGGCTCTGAGCTAGTCTAGCAAAGACACTTTTTATTTTTAAGGACGGACTACGGTGTCACGGTACCTAAAAACAGTGAAATACTCACAAAATAAGTACGATTTAATTATTCTTCATCACACATCTCATGTACAGTTGAAAACAAGTACGAAAAATGCTGTAAAAAAAAATCAAGTAGTGCTGTTCGCGCGCAGTTGCCGTCCACCATGACTGAGGTTTCCCCAGGGCATCGTAGAGACCTGCACGGGCCGAATTTTTCGGCCCGATAAGTTTAAAAAAAATCTTGGCCCAATCCCAGCCCGGCCAGATACATTTTAAAAAGTTTTGGCTCGAGCCCCAATATATTTGTATCTGGTATATAATAATAATAATAATAATAATAATAATAATAATAATAATAATAATAATAATAATAATAATAATAATAATAATAATAATATAATGAATACAAGCCTATGTGCGTGTTTGAACAATGTGATGAGCTTAGGTTTGCTAGTCATTTTAATTTCATTCTAGGATTGGCGTTTCAATTTATTTCTAACACAAAGGATCAAAATAATCATTTCGCTTTGAACAGTAGGATTACTTGTAGTAGCAGGTTTCTTAAATCCAGCAAAAAAGTAGCTAGTCAAAGTATAACTTTCATTTACAAAACAAATTATCAGAAATTTCACCTCACCCACGAGACCTACATTTGCACGGTATTTAACACCGTGTTAGACTGCAACCTAGTGCTGCGTTTCAGCCCTGGCGCCGCCAGGGCACTTTGTGAAACTTGTGTATGTATTTGTATATCTATGGTGAACTTTACACACTGAAGGACATAGTAGCGCCAGGGCACTTTTCTTTGTAAGAATACACAGTGCAACCCTGACTTCATGCACCATTTCTTCGTGCGGGTCGTTGAAGTGGAGAGAAGAAAGAACAAAGAGTGCGGTTTCCTTTCATTTTTATATCAAGACGACAACTTTCGTGACTGTTCACCCCCTGGGATCCAGTGGTTCGATTGACCATATTCTGGTACTGACACGGACAATTAGAGGAAGCTTCAATACGCATACTGTCTTTTGTTATTTATTGAGGGAAGGCATGCAGTCACTCGTATGACTGCCGACAGGGGTCAACGCCCCGGTGAACAACTAATCCTCTATAGCGAAAGTGGAGCCGCTAAGCAACACCAACTGTAAATATTGCATTGTTTGTAATACCTTTCACTCCATGTGGCGTGCACACAGACTTGAACGTTTAGCTTTATTCCAATTATCGTTTAACGAAAGTCAATAATTATTGAACTGCTTTAAAGAAGTGCAATTAATCGGCCCGACCTGAAGAGAAAGCAGTGTCGGCCCGCGGGTCTACCCCGGCCCGTGCAGGTCTCTAAGGCATGGACGCACCAGTATGGTACCTTGAATAAAATCTGGGAAGTTTCCTTCCCAAATCCTTCCATTAGATGATGTTAATATCCAATACACAATGGCCACTGTGTTTGGTAAATTAGAGAAGAAATTCTGAGAACACTATCAAATTATAGCACTTGGCAATGTAATTTTGCTTGTGTCCTATTAGGTGATAGAAGGAACAAGCATAATTTTGTAAATATACATGGTGTTTAAAAGAAGTGATAGTCATATATATATAAGGGGAAATAGCTCAGACCGAAACATGCGTAGTTTTCGAATTAGAAATGTTACAGTGCATCGGCACAACTGACAATCTCTCAACAGACAATAATGTGTTCAGCACGCAAAGCACATTATCCAAGAAATGAATTGGAGCAAATTTTATATTTGAAGAATGTGTCATGGACTGGATTTCTATGCTTGTCTAACTGCGTAATGTCCATTACTTGACAATGAGAGTCTGACGTGTGGAATCCCAAGCAAAGGGCACGGCTGGAGAAGGTTATTTAAAGGAACTACTACCAACAGCAAATTACTTATAATGGTCATAATACACGCTTTAAGGGTAGTCGCACACCGAAATAAAACCTATTGAAACAGAACACAGATCTTTGTCTAACAGAAGAGCTAAATCTATACATTTAAGTGCTGGCGCGCACACCGATTGGGAAGAACAGAGTGAAGCAGAGCGAAGCATACCCTGTCTGCCCCGCACCAACTTGCTTTCCTGGTGTACGGCTACCCTAAATAGTTAGTGAGATTTTCACTGAGAAACAAGCGGCGATTCATTTCTGTTGCGAAACTTCGCGGCGTTACAGCCCAAATCAGGCCTGCTAGATGACATTCGTTGAATTCGGTGCTGCGTGCTCAACACAACTATTTCCATAGCTGTCTTACCGTGACCAGAACCCGCAAATTCTTTGTTTAAGTAGCTCTCCAATTATCCTCACGATGATAGCTCAACACCAGAATCGAACCCGGAACCGCTCGCACTGAAAGCAGGAGTATTATCCACTTGGCTAAGCAGAAGCTCACAGTTTTCTGCATAAGAACTATAATTAATTTGCACAAGAAGTTTACCGAGTTTAAGATCCTTCTTTGATAGCTAATTTGGAAAGCTGGATTTTTCACAAATACACTCCTTGTACACATTTTGTTCATAATAGATTTTGATAAACTCCGAATCACAAATTTCCTAATCCAACTTCAATATATCGTCGCTTTCAAAGTATAAGGACGTACGTTACATGTAAATCCCTCCCTTATACCCTTCTGGCTTGAACGCGACAATATAACGAGAAAAGTGACGAATTTAACGTGTTCTTCGTAGCTTAGTTGGATAAAGCAATACGTTAACACTAAGACGACGGGATTCCATCCCCGTTACTGTCAACTTTTTTTTTTTTTAGCTTAATTGGATTTTCTAATCCGAGTCATTTAACAGGACTAAGTTACAAGTGATATCAGGAAGAAATTGACCCGAGAAGCCGGCCATGAAGGTATCATTTCAGTATCAGCTTGAGGGAGAACTCTGGATGGCGGGGCGCTAGGCGTGAATCCATGACCTTACGAGTGCAAAGTTGACGCTCTACCAATTGTCTCACGGCCGTTTACAGTGCTGTAGTAAGCTTTTTGGGAGCCCTGGGCTATAGACTGTTAGGCCCCCTATCTTCTATCCCCTGTAGTCCTGAGGGTAACTTATTAATCTTTGGCTGGAGTCCTTTTAGAACCCTTCCCACCTTAATCCGGCTCTGGCTACTCAGTTTACAGATCCACTCCAATTTGTGTGAGGAAGTGTTGCAATAGAGATCGGAAATGATCGAGTATAGAAGTGATGAAAAGCGGACCCGCTTGAAGTGTAAAAACGACGTTCTTAAATTATAGAGAACTGTAGAAGATCTGAATCTGAATATCGTAACAGCAAGGACTGTATCACTACATACTACAGCAATTAGGGTTGAATACATTTCAGAAAACTATTAAAAGTGCATACTTCCATTAATTTTTCCAGCTGAACCGCTAAGTATGAACACAAATGAAGTTTTCCACGTATCTATTAACACTATGAAGCCAATGACCAGTGGTGGACTGAAATTATACTGAATGTTACAACTGTTCGATATATTTTCATTCGAGATGCCCGAAGGCGTCGATATTTCTTATGGGAAACCTGTTCTCAAGACAACAAACTCAGGTAAGACACAAACCTCTGCGAAAGAACACACACGATCCTATCAAGAAAATCATAAATAGCCTGCTTCAACCAGGACCACTGCACATGTACTGGAAGTCATCCTGCCTGATTTCACATTCTGGGTGTTCAGTTCATTATCAATGCTCAGAGTGTAGGGAAAAAATAAGTGTCGCTTGAGTTTCAGAGGAAAGGTCAACCGGGCCAACATTGGACAAGGCCAGTCTTGATAACATGAGTCAGAGAACAAGGCTGCAGGACATAAATTTCCTCAGCTCGTTGCAATCTAGTAGATACCAACTGGCATTGGTCAAAAACGTATGAGCACGCTCAATATTTTCTTTTCAGATTTGAACACAAAGTTCCTCCATCTTGCACGACATTCACTCTGTTTATATACGTCATTGCTTTTCCAAGAACACGTATTATAGAAATGCTGGAACTCGGAAGCATATAACAGGATCGTGAGGGTCCCATTTGTTACATCATCCAGCATATTAATCTGACTATATTTTTTGACGAGGGCTTCAGCCATTCGCATCCGGAACAGTTTGTTACTAAGCAGGAAGATGACTATTGAAGACCTTGACCCCTGACTTGGACTGACATTCCACTGCCTTCTTCAGAACTCATGAATCTTTTTGACCCGCCTTACATTTTCTTTTTTTAAGATACGGACTAGAAACAAAACAAAGTTATACATATAGAAATCGAGAATGCGTAAATAAATAAATAAAAAAAAAACTGACAAAAAGATTATAACATAAAATTAATTCACTTCGGAGGAGGTAAAATATTCGTTTATTTTGTATGGTATGAGCATAATACTAGTCAAAATGACAGGAACTCAACAACTACCCGACTACTACCAAGCTACTCAGAATTTTCTTCCCAGATTTGTTACCCATATGAAGCCACATATATGTAAATCTTGTTTTCATGTTTGGATGAAGTTACAGTAATATTACAGTGTCCTAAACAATCAAGTAACTTTTACAGACAGACTCTTTGAACTTAAGTATGTTCCAATCCAAGCAACCTAACAAAGAATCTAACTCCTCTTGCTAGGGCGCCAATTGTAATAATGTACAACAATATAGCAATCTACACTTCAAGAAAATGCAGTTATACGCAGTTGCACAAAAATTGCATAGAAGTTACGTGTATAGAATTTCTGCAAATACACAAATCGCTCAGGCGTCCTAAACTTATTGACGACGCTGAAATGAAAAAAAGTACAAGCAATTAGTAAAAACTACTGCTGGATTTTCTTCTCTGTTATTATTTCTATTGCGGTAAAGTGGGGTATTTTGTAACGAAAATATTTCAGTTTTACAGTACACTGGTCTCAGCGCGAGAGATCTCAACAGGTAGCATAGGGTGAAGCGAACATATTAGTTTATCTGCTGTCAAATGTGGAACCATACAGCACTACGATTCCTAGCGACAAGCTTATACAATGATACTGACCCAACTTCACCCTATTCTCTGATTCCAGACATTAATGCAACAATTTTGTCGCTGACTTCCGATCTGCATTGTGGACATGGAGCGGAACAACTTCCGAGCAAAACGACAGAGTATGCCAGTGCATCTATTCGAGATATCACAGTACACTGTATTTGTTACAAGTGACCTATATGTTAATTTAGAAAATAATATAAGCATAAGACATCATCTTGCACAGTACTCACGAACTTCTCCCCTAAAATGTAAAAGTAATTCTTCACTCAAACTAGCAGTAAATTATCGCATTATTAAAAATTTCGCTTTATTCGATAACATTACATAAAACAATAAAATTAAGGCTTCCATTTGAGGTTTTCATTATATTTCAAAATCAAATCATCACTGCTACTGAAATATCTTTAATGTCTTAAATTAAACATCGACAAGCATTATGATACTGACAGCATAAGCTTGTATTTGCCCAATTACTGTTAAAATTGATTTGTAACTTATGTGGTGAATTGAGAAAGCATAGAACAGCATCCAAAATGTAACCCTTAAATCATGCACCTACACCTTCCTACTCAAATACCTGACAAACAATCGGGAAAGTGAAGAGAAAGAATTTTAAATAACGTTCGATATTTCCCTCCTCTCACAAACTGACATCCTGGTTACAACAGTTCTTTCTATCCATGTTATCAAAATTTAATACCGTCAACAAATAAAAGGATAATTCATCAACAATGTAGTTTCAATAGAGCAATACATAAAGGAAAAAGACATTAGTCACCTGTGACCCGAAAGTTCAGATGCAAACTCGACAACATCGGTGTCCATAGCTTTAGAAACACGACCTGTGTATATCGAGATAACAGAACGTGCTGGCTATTTGCACGGACAATAGCAAGACATTACATTACTATTAAAGCACAACCTAATGTCACTAAAATCTAAGATGACGTCACCTTATCCTGTATATACAAAATACAACACAATGGAAAAGTAATTATGTGCGTGCAACACCACAAGTCACAGCACGTGGTTTAACCAGAAACAGTACAACAGCATCACAAAAAAAAAAGAGACGGCAAATTACCTTTAACAGAAAGTGTATACATATGAATACACAAGTTACTGCTGGAGTTGCCAACTAGCTACTATTTTCATAAAAATACTGATTATATCTTAAACACCACTAACAGCTGCAGAGATACCCACCCATCAACAATAAGAAATATCGGCATTTGACGTCTTCAATGACAGTAATTTTAAACATAAAAATATGCCTTAAAGAAGAAAACGACACACACGTACGTAACACAGAAAAATACACTTTTCTTGTAAACTAGACACGATTTTTCCTGACAAAATATAAAATTAAATGTGCTACAATCCTAGGCCAATTTCATTAACATATATCACTTCATTTTCAATTTTAAAGGTACATTTTTTGTTAAAAGTCCAATAATATTGTTCCATTGTAGACACTAGAACACAAAAAGAGATTTTCTGCGTAACTTCGTTGCGGCGGGACGCGGAGAAATCCTCTCACTAACTGTTAAGGTTTCGTTTTGAAATCAATGAGAAATTACATTATTAAGGTATTTAGTCGAATAGGCTGTATCTCTTATACCAGTGCATATTACCGTATACTTTCGCGTTCGAGTGCCCAGTGCGAAGCACGTACCTAGAAGTTAGTTTCGGGAGGGGACCAAGATGTATCTTGGTATAAAATGTATGTTAAATACGAGGGTAAGTCAATATATAAGTCGCAAAATGAAATATCTTCAAATTGCTGCAATGTGAAATTGTATTGCGAATATAACTAGTAGCACTGATCATTTAGGCAAGTGTCGGTGTAGGTGGCAGCACCACCATGTATCGTATACGGCGCTAGTAGTTACGCTCTCGTACGGCAGGCTTATTCGCCAATTCCAACCGGTAAGAATAAAAAGAAAGTTTTTTTTTTTATTTTTTTTTTTAATGAGAGATTCTGCGTTCAAAGTGCTTCTGGCAGAAGTGAGGGATGTAAACGGTTGGGACTGTAAATACAGCGTCGAACCAGTTGGTAGCTGCCTAGCGTGGCGTATTGGTGAGACGTTGGCATACAAAATAAAAAAAGGGGGTTCAAATCTCGACGGCGGCAAGACTTCTTATCTTTCAAAATATATTTTTATATGTTCATATTTATTATTATTATTTTTAACTTTTCGTAGATTATCTTAAATTAGTGACCATGGGATCATGGAGATTAGGTAAGGTTAGGTGCGGTCATGTATTTTTACAATCCCTGTGCTGGAAGCACTTTCAACGCAAAATTTCTCAAAAACTTCCTTCCTATTCTTGCCGGTTGGGATTGGCGAAAATGCGTGCGGCAGTGAGTCTTTCGAGTACCAAGTTGGTAAGATGGCAGTCTGCCCCAGGGTCACACTGTCGCTGCAGCCACGTACTCCAGAATTCAGACAGCCATTCGCAGGAAACGTCCAGGTGCTTTGAGAGATGAGTTCTTCTGTTGGACAACGCTTGTCCACAGACTACGAATCCCACAATGGCTAACATACGGTCACTAAGCTGGGAACGACTTGAACATCCGATTTGACACCATCCGACTTTCACCTCTTCGCCCCACTGAAAAATCACCTGGGTGGTCACCGATTCTAGGAAATGGAGGAGGTCCATCGGGACGTTACCAGCTAACTACGACACCAACCAAAAGCTTCTACGCTGTTGGCTTTGACGGACTCGTGAAACGCATGGACAAGTGCCTAAATGTTCATGTAGATTACGTTAAAATATAAACAAAATTTCATCAGGTAACTATGTCAACTTTAATTTCTACAGGTATTCGAGTTTGAAGAAAAAAAAAGGTCTTTGTAAACTTTATTTTGTATGGGATTTTTCTTTAGTAACTTTGACTTCGGCCCGTCATGATTATGAATGCGATGCGAGTTAAAATTCACATCCATGCCAGCCGGGATTCGAACTCGGGGTGTTCGAGTCGCTGGCTTAGCACCCCAACCCACACTATTCCATTTTGCGTCTTATATATTGACTTACCCTCGTATCCCTAAAATCTTACTAATTCTGCATAAAACTCTGAATTTCGGGGACGAGGGTCCGGACCCCCCCCCCTAAATATGTTCCTGCCCTGGCCAGTGTAGCATACCTGTTCGACCACTCAGTACAGGTGAAGGTATCGCAACCTAGTGAAAATACCAACGGGACTCCATAGTTTAGTGGTTAGAGCGTTGAACTCATGTCCCGGGTTCAATTCCCGGCTGGAGTCCCACTTTTCAGCGTCCACCTAGCGCCGTGAGGAAAACTGGGGAGTCACGTGAATAAAGACGTGACGGCCATTCGGTCTAGAAAGCCCTAATATGCCTGTTCGTGACTAGATGGCGCGCAGCGCTGACCACACTGCCGTAGTTCCACCAAGCGCAGACAGATGGCGTTGGGGCAGGCTCAGGACCTATCGGTCTGTAACGCCGGTGGTTATTTATATTATTTATTAGTGGAAATACTAACTGTCCCTGTTCCTCAAATTGTCCAGTTGACTGTATTAATGTCGATATATGTTTACTTTTTACAGTGCATTATGCTTCTATGGATTACGACTAACAAAATATCAATGTTTTAACAATGACCGATTCAATTGAGTCGAATTTCCACACGTGTGTTCGATAGAAACTTGGAACTCCTTATACCGAATAATCTGTGGCGTCACATACGCTGTCATTGTTCTGCAGTGCACTGCACTTCTGAGCACCTAGTGCAGTTCAAACAGATATATTAAGAATTTTACGAATTTCCACTTAAGAAAATCCCACAACAATGGTTTCAAATAATGAAATTACGGTGCAATCTTCTTACCCCATACAACTTTATATTATAAGACTGTGCAGGTATCTATACAATCGGCTCACGGTTCAACAATCTCTAATGCGTCCTTGAGTTGAAGCAAGCAGTCTGAAAACTAGATTCCTATACAAAATTGCACCAAATAGTTAATGGATACCCCTTAGAGGGAATCACAGCACCAATTGCGATGTGGGGTGATCTCTACAAGTAGTTGGCATAGATTTGGAGCCAGTCCGTTGTTGGCTGTTCACGAAGTTCGGCGAGGTTCATTGGATGTCTGTCTCTGCTTGATCGTTGCTCCAAATAAACAACATATATTTTTTATCAAATTCAAATCCGGGAATTGTGCTGACCGGTGAAGATTCTTGCTGTTGTCATCGAACCAGTAGGGTAAGTCCTAAAAATGGGCGAGTTCAAAGTTGGATTTTCAATGAGAAGGTGACAAAAGACAGTATCTGTTTGTCGAAAAGCTTAATGAAGTCTCAAATGAACAAGTTCAAAGTGACTTCAACCAAAGGGTCGACTTCGGAATAAGTTAAGCACCCCAGAACTACAGTACCACCCCCAAGTTGGACCACACTTTACAATGCTTTCTGAAGGTCCCATTAGCTCGTCGGTGCAATTTATGTCTGGCAGTAATTCCAAGAACGGGTCTCGTGAGAGCAGATGACCAGTTTCCAGTTTCTACTCTCCAGTTCTTGTGAACTTTCACCAATTGTAGTCACCCTTTCTCATGTGCGGGTGTTACTATTGGCCCGTTTCTGAGTACTCTAGACATCGGGGTGCCGAGAGGTTACACGCTCGCTTTCTGTAACCATGTCAAGGATTCAATTCCCGCCGGGGCCAATTGAACGGAATGGTTCGGAGCCCACTTTGCCAAAAACAGCAGGTCTCGCCTTAGAAGCTCTTCAGCTCGTTTAGGACGTTAATAATAATTCACTCACTGATTACTCTACTCCCATCGCAGTGTACGTTCTAAAATTGAGGCATGTACAATGCCATTGGTGGCTGGAGCAACCGCTGCCTCGAGGTGAAACGATTGGTGGACTATCCGTAACACTCGCCAGCGGTCCCAAGCTGTGAACACATTTTTCGACTACAATTCTCACACCGGTGCGATGTTGACCTCATTTCCATCCATTGCCTAACCACCACATTTCACTGTACTGAAAGACATATCAAATACCGCCACTTCCGCAAGACTGTCTTTTGACCATATACATGCAATGACTCCTTTTTGCCACTCACATCCTTTTTCGGAATATGTGACCGGCACAGCAACTGTGGACATCTATCTACTAATAAGCGTGTCAGTGGTATGGAATGTCACACAGGGCGCAAGCTGACGGTAAATAAGTAATCAGTATTGTTATACCGGAACGGTTTAATTTATTGTCCATTGTGCTTATCTACTGTTTTCGTTGCTGAAACTATTCAACACAGTTTCCTCAAAATATCAGTTGAACTTCCGCCTGAAAGCTTTTGGGTAAGTTGTACAGTATCCATCGTATAAAATAACAAATCGCAATTTCAAATTTTTCGCTTACGTTATACTTTAGGTTATGCTGTGAAACAAGTTTCTATCGGAAAATGGAAAATTTTCTGACAATGAAAATGGGTAATGTAAGTACGTGGGCCCAACAGATCCTGTGAAATATACTGCCAAACCCCAGTTACTCGTGAAATGCGACATGTGGTGGAATGGCGTCCAGTGGCGAAACATGCATCTTTCTGGGAGAAAAAGAGATGAGAAAAGTAGTGATCATCGACAATCGCCTGAAGAGGGAGAAGAAAACCATCAAGTAGGGATGTTCGGAATGACACTTTTTGTGATTATGGAATCACACACACACAAAAAAAAGTGATTCTTTCAAACTGCGACTAGGTTCCAAAGCAGCCGAAATAATTAACAAGAAAGAAGCACAATAATGCCGATATTCCATTTATACGAAGTAAATGGAACAGGCTTTTTGACTATACGGAAAATATGGAAAGCAACAGAATTTACGAAATTCTGTTAATATACGTAATACTTTAACCCATGCACTAGACATTGGTTTTTACCCGCTGCGACATTAAAAATGCTAGGCAAGATGAAAGATGAAATCCTAGCATTTAATGTAGCAGAATCGAGGATAAACACACACACACACAACTAACTCAGAGTGGTCAAAACTAGGACTTGAACTCCGAAGTCCCTTAACCCGAAACTGAACGTCCGTTACTACAAGCTCTCAATTTTTGCCTGGCAGCTTGTAAGATGCTTTCTTTGTGTAACCGTCAATTGACAGCCTTAGTTCGAAGTACAACAAATGTATTAAATTAAATAGAATATTGAATGAACTATCAAAATTATATGCTACACATTTTTCTTTCATACGAAAGTTTGCACCACTGTTCTTTGCAAACGACTGCCACAAAATAAACAGTCAAAGACACCATATTATTATACAGTCCCGCGTTAAATTGAGACAAGTTTCTACGGGTGATGTTTACGCCAATCACAAGAACGATACTTTACGATGAGAGCTCAGTCGCTTTACAGGATAAACAAATGGATGTAAATCTCCTTGCATACCTATTGTTGTGACAACAATCAGGATCCAGGAAATAAATCACAGCGACGCAGGTTCGAGCGCCTTTCGCCCCCAACCAGGCCAAGGGTCGAAGTGAAATGTGAGAAAAAAAGAGAGACAGTTTCGTTTTCGTGGTAATGCAAACAGCACACCTGCAGTTACAGAAAATACAACACATCAAGTAGTATTTCGACAACCTTCAAATTTTTGTTTTTAAATATATTTTAAGTGCGATATCTGCGTACGCCAATTCATCCATAAAAAACACGTCATGAGATACATATACACACATAATAATAATAATGAAATAAAATGACGCGGTACAACAGACTTACTGTTCTCCCTCTTGATCAATTATTATTTCGTGTTTTGTTCCACCCAAGGACAGTTAATAGCGTTACCAACGACGAAAGGGAACTGACAATATGGATTAAGGAAGTATGTTACAAAAACGTAACCCAAGCTTGCGTTCGTATATATTGTGCAATTTTCTTATTCCTATTGTAACAAATGGCTAAAGAATCCATTAGTATTAATGGAACTCAAAGAACGAAGAAATCCAATGAAGACCTGCCGCGCCATTGTTACAATGACGGTGTAAAGTGAAAAGGGCATAGCGCCAATTTTGTGAATTGGCAATTCCTTCCCTATTCTGTAATATGTGATCTGTCTGCTTTACCGATCAGTGTTAACTGTTTGCTTTAGGAAATAAATGAAAGAAAACTGTTGGTACAAGCTATAATTAACATAGGATTTTAAGGCGCCCTTTTGGGTTTCCAGAAAAATTTATTTGGCGCTTATGCCCCTTTTCCTTTCCACTGTCGATTTGAGGAAGGAAACGAAAAGTGTTGGTTATGCAACCCACCAATCTTATAAGTCGATTGGGTTGCGGAACCACAGGGGTTTTATCAAACATTTCTGGTACATAATTATGTTACACCAAATTTTGGGTTCTTTGCTGACCAAATCGTTAGCGCACACAGACTGCGGCACGTGTGGCTTCTGGTTCAAAGCCCGGGAAGATACAATGATCACAAAGGTTCGGAGATTACTTGGAAGAAAAACTCTGGGTTCTTTCCCCAAAAGCTCAGAACTTTTTGATCATATCTGTGTACGTGTACAGTTAGTTAGCAATTTATTCTTATAAACTCCGATACAATCATATTCGCATCGAAATTCTTCATATAAAAGGAGAAACGTGGCTGAAATGATAACTGACCCATTTAAAGTGTACAAGAAGTGTACATTTTGTTTAGAATGATGAAAATACATATTCACGCTTTCACCAGGACTTTTAAAAAAAATCAAAAGAGGTATCAAAGCAGTTGGATGATTATTACGATGGCCGCCTGTTGTTAATCGCTGAAAGGAGAGGATATGGCTAAACAAAGAACTTTTTTTTACCTAAATAAGAGGTTTAGGATAACTTCATGTGCAATCTGAATATGTCATGTTGTTTTTATGATTTTGCACTAATTATGATTAGTGGGAGTTTGTAACGTTGTACATAGAAGAGGACCGTATTACTTTGACCGAATTATAATACAGTTGAAATATAAAGGCCAGAAATAGAATTCCCATTTGCAGTAAAGCCTGATGTGATGGGGAAAACTGATATTACATTCCTATTCAGCGCTCTAAAATTACAAGAAAACAACTCTCATATCGAAAACATCGGATTCTTCTTTTTTTCTTTTAAACTGAAGAGCAGTGTAACCCATTATAATTACAATAAAATTTATACTTTAAATTTTTGACTGGAAACGTTCAGTAGGTGAAAGAGGACTTTTTATAAATATCCTCCCTCTGCAATATTTAACTTTTTTTTAACTTCTAAAAACGAATGTCTGAAATTTGTAAAGCTAGAAGTTTAGAAAAAACTTCACACGACTTTATGTCAAAAGGATTCTAAGTAAGTGTCTATAAAATTACGGCCACGAACGTCGGCTTATCACCTGGTAGCACGTGGGTTCAAATCCTGCTGCCGATCACCTCAAGAGTTTTCCTCAGTTTCAGAAAGCTAACTCTTGAATGGTATCTCGAATAGTACGTTGGCCGCCCTCCCCCAAATGTATTCGTTGGTGGAGACAATCGCTCAGGTTAGTAAAAGGTTTACAATGTAGAATCCTAGATGGCTGTCTCGCTCATACATGAAATACAACTTAAAGAACACTCGGAACAAAACCTGTACACTAACGTTCCATTATCAATACAGGGGCATAACTAAACTTGTAATTTCGGAACAATGTACGTCTATATCTCATAGGAACGGAAGGAAGAGTCGTTGTTATGGTTACGTAGTGACGTATAGTCATACGTCATATATACAGTCATAAAATCTCATTGTTTAGCTGACAGACTAGATCAGTTATTCGTAGTATTCGATGCGTCTTTCACACTAGCCAAGATGGAGTGGAGTTGGGTACTTTAGTTTACGGACCGGGCTTACCAACACAGGAAAAGGAGATGGGAGAAAATGACAATACTGTAACTTCCCAAAACGCTTTACCCATTATTCAGACCATAGCTCCTCCTCACCCCACCTAAACTTTAGAAACTCCGACAATACCAATATCAACGTTACGATAAAAAGACTAGAAAACCGTGCTAATCCTGCTCTTACAAGTACATCTACAAAGTACTGCACAACGTTTTTCACGAATATGGCAGATAAAAACTAAACGTAAAATGAACGAACATAATGGTTTTTCTTTATGCGGAAAAACGGTTTGAACGGGGCCAACTCCCCTCACCCGAAAATATTGCAGTCGGCGCTGAAAGTGACACAAAAACAAGTTGGACGAAACTTCGCACATTAAATAATATACACATAAAGTAAGCAAATACTTTTTTTTTTCTTTCCTGGAAACCATTTTAAAAAAACAACGAATTCGTATTTGTTAATTTTATGTGAACTATGAATGTGCGAAGTTTCATCCGAATAGGGTGTTACCTTTACGCAGACTAATCAGCTTCAAGAGCGTGCGGGGGGGATTGACTCCCTCAAACAGTTTTCCCGCAGAAAAGAAAAAAAACACTAAATTCGCTTATTTCACGTCTAGTGTCGATTCGTTACAATCGTGCTTACATTAATTTTGGATATGCCCTGGATTCACGTACAATATTATTGCCTTCACGTGACATGTCTAGAGGGGGTTTCTGCTCCCCTTAAAACCATTTTTCCGCAGTACAGAAAAGTACTTATTTGTTTATTTCTTGTGTACTATGTATGTGCCAACTTTCTCCAAAATCAGTCATGTTTTTCTGTCACTTTCAGCACCAACAAACTTTTTTTTTTTTTCAGAAAAGGAAAAAAATACTTATTACTGATTTCATTAAGTCTAGTTTGTACCTGCAACTTTTCGTGAACATTACGAATATTCCTTATTAGTCGCATGTGTCGTGTTTCGGTCACGCAACTTATAGTGACTTTTTAGTAGTAGTAGTAGTAGTAGTAGTAGTATATATATATATATATATATAGGAAGTCAGAGGGTCAAAATGCCCGGGTTTGGACTGTAGACTGCCAGGACACCGACACGGCAACTCGAACGGACCTATACGTGGCGACCCTCAACTGTAAGTCACTTGCAGGAGAGGACAAATTAGAAGAACTGCAGAATGAACTTAAGAGGATTAAGTGGGACATCATAGGACTATCAGAAGTGTGGAGGAAGAATGAAGAACAGTTGGAACTACCGTCAGGGCACACGTTCTACTACAAAGGAACAGAAACTGGAAAAGCGACAGGCGTTGGCTTTATAATTAATAAAGACCTGAAGTCACGAATCACAGAAATAGAAGGAATTTCAGATAGAATCGCACGGGTAGTAATAAAAATTAACAAGAGATACAGTATGGAAATTATACAAGTGTACGCTCCAACAACCTCGCACCCGGAGGAGGAAGTCGAAGACCTATACGAGGAGATTCAGAAGATTTTGGATAGTAGCAAACCGCATTACAAAATTGTAATGGGAGACTTCAATGCGAAAGTAGGAACCAAGCTGAGCAGTGACACGAAAGTGGGAAACTTTGGATTTGGCAAAAGAAACAAGAGAGGAGAGAAATTAGTGGAATTCTCAGAAGCCAACAGACTGTTCATTTCCAATACATTTTTCAAGAAACCGCCCCAGAGGAAGTGGACATGGAAAGGCCCAAATGGGACCAAAAACGAAATAGACTACGTTCTATCAAATAACAGGGCAATTGTGCAAGACGTGTCTGTTCTAAACAGTTTCAAAATCTCGAGTGATCATAGGATGGTGAGATGTAAGCTGAAACTAAATACTAAACTAGAGAGAAAGAAGCTTATCAGAGGAAAACCGTCAGTTTTAGATCTGGAAAATCTTGGAAAACACAGACAGACATTCGAGATAGAACTAAGCTCTTGATGAAGAAAAGAAGGGAAATGAAAGAAGAGGAAAATTGCATAAAGAGGATTGAGTACATAGAACTAAATAAAACCGTAAGAAAGAAAATAAGAGAGGATGTACGAAGATATAACGAAAATCTTGTTAAAAATACAATCGAGGAAAACAAGAGCCTGAAGAAAGCCAAACAGCAGCTCATGATAGGGAAAAAGCAAATAATTGCAGTTAAGAGACCAGACGGGACCGTAACACGAAATAAGGAAGAAATTATAAACATATTTGAAAATTTCTACACAGAATTGTACTA
>JAGDQP010027959.1:0-24534 GCA_022664845.1 Lepisma saccharinum
AATTGATCCGTAAAGACCTTCCGTTTAAGCAGTATACAGCCAATATTGATACAAAATACTACTTGTTATACTTAGCATAAAAAGGTATTACACTCCAATCAAAAAATAGCTATTCCAAAAATATGCCCAGGAAAGAAAAGACAAAAGCGGCCTCCTAACGCTCATATTATAATTTTAAAAGATTTGAAAAAGCACACGGCTGTTATTTACGCTGCTGCTTATTACACGCAGTCAATTGTAACCAGTGCGTAGAAAATTAATAAAGTACCGAGACCAAGCCAAACAAAAATAAAACACGTTGATTATTTAAAATGAAAACTTACACATTCTCAACAGAACAGGTGCGCACCAAGCAAATATATGAGATGATCCAACCAAATATATTATTTGGGGGAGTAATGAGCAGTTGCAAAACAGTTCAAGAAACCCAGTTACGAAAGCAATACCCTGTTAAAATTATATAGGTAGCTTAGAAATATTTACCAATACAGTACAAATTGAAGGATGTACATTCGTTTTCAAAACCTTAAAATTACATATTTCAGCTAGTATGTGCTGAAGCAGAACAATGTAAACTCAACTCTTATAACCCCTTCTAAATGATATGAAAACGAATAGGTAGACGAAACTACTTATTATTTTATGCCCAAAATGCTCATAAATGAACAAAATCCGTAAACCCAAAATAACATAAAGGTGGCCAAATGGCAATCGCGCTCCTCTGCTATACGCAGAGTCACAGGCTCTATTCTCGTAGAGGTTCATTTTGGAATACATTTTACGAAAAATCTGTAGTTATAATATTTAAAAGTCGACCGACTTACTTTCGACGTTAACGATAATTCAACAACAAACAAAGCACTAAATGAGATTATTGATATAATAACAAAAATGCCACAGACAATAATAAGTATCAGAATACTGTCACATTAGTACTGTCCAGCACAAGGGACGTGTAGACGCTAACCAACCAGAAAACAAAGAAACATCGAGTAGAAGCTCCGGAGTTATGACTTCACACGGCAGGACTTTGAACCAAGAATCACTAATAAGAAATATGCTAAGAACTGCAGAGAAGAACACTGCAGAGAAATTGGCCGCAATAAAATGATCCAAAATTGGTACTTATAATACGCTAACGAGTACGCTGCCATAAAATTATGAACCCAAACTGGAATACGAAGTTCGTTGTTTCCCGGAAGGTCGGGCTTCGTATTTCATACGAGACTAAATTCGAAAATAATCAGGTCGGTATTTAATTATAGAAATGAACTATTGACTCAAAAATCTTAAGAATTCCAATTTGTTATTTATTGTTCCTCTTGTATTAATACATAATGTTTTTAAAGATATTCAATAATTATTTTATTTTTCCTTTATTTTAATGATAATCAAAATATTTGTATTCCCTCGGCGCGGCAAACAGGAGGAAATAAATTTCGCGATATACTAGCATGCCAGTACTCACCCTTTGAGAATCACTGTATTGGTTAGTGTAGTTAATGTTAGATAGGCGCCGCATAATATTTTCTGGGCCATCCAATTGCAACTCTATGCAGACGTAATGCAGAATTATTCTTGGACGGATACTAATGTAAATGGGAAAGAGTACAGACGAAGATAATCGTCCAACTTAAAATCGCACTATAAACAATAAGAAAAGCATTTCTTAAATTGTTCTCATTTTCAATCTTTTGTGTGAGGTCGGTGGAAAATTAATTAATATGAGAGGCAATTAAAACTCATTAACTTATATTGTTTAGCATGTTAGAAAATTTTATATTTATATAGGGTTCCGACCTAATTATAAAAATCGAGATAGAAGAAATAGTAGTATTTTTCTTTACTTTTCATATCGGTTTAACTTGTCGTTCTAAATAAGCTTTTTCACGTTTTACTGAGTTTATATTCTCAAACCCAGGGGGCGGGTTTTTGCCTCTGCCCCACCTAAATCAAGGCTCTGCCCTATATTCTAAATGAACGATACGGGTTTGAACTCATCTTCTCGAGATTTTCCAGTTACACCTCAACCACTTTTATAGCCCTAGTAGTTCCAAAGCTGTATTCTGGATAAATGATAAGGACTTGAACTCGTTTTGCCGAGACCCTTCAAACGGCACCTTGAGCACTTTTCTAGCCTCAGTAGTTCTACAGATCAAAATCCCCGCCCCTGAAACTCAGGATCCGCGCCGACGATCTGGATTAATGATTGGGGTTTTAAATTGATTTGCCAAGGCCTTTCCAGTGACATTTCAACCATACTGGTAACCCTAGTGGTTCCAAAGGTATAAATTGTCCCCCCTCTTTTTGGATCCGACCCTATCTCTGAATTCGCTACTGCAATTTGGATGAATGGTACAGACTTGAACACGTCTTCCCGAGACTTTTATACAAAAACACTCTATCATCTCCCTAGGCCCAGTAGTTTAAATTTGAAAATTTTTCCCATCCAAAACCTGGGATCCACCCCTTCTATCCAGATTAATTATATAGCTTTGAACTTGGCTTGCCAAAACTTATCCAACGACATCTCAATCTCCTTCCTAGCGTAGTTTCTGAGTTGAAAGTTGCCGACAGACGGATAGATAGACCGAGTGGGTGCGTAAGGTTTCACAGCCTTACTCCTGAAGCCTAAAACAAATGAAAAAATAATATTTATTTCTCTTAAGAGGGAAAGAAAAGTATTATTAAAATAATTTAATTAATATGTAGTAGGAGAGTGCGGTCGTAGTACAAAATAAAATGGACCTGCTAGTGACAGTCAGCGAAAATCTTCAACTAATTACTAACCTCGAACAAACATATTTTTAACGTTGGAGAACAATTAGTCGATGATCTTGGAATAACTCCTAAAGTACGATAAAAATATATCATTTAAAAATTCAAAATCACTGTTTTCATAACTATCAGCTTATCTCATAAGTAAGGTCGTATTTTTACATGAGAGAAAGAAGGATGATTTACCTGAAACACTATCGTTACTCAGGAAATCTGTCTCTGTCGGGCTCAACATCACTCTGCCACCTATCAACCACTTGTTGAATCCCTCGCTAAAAGTCACTGGTTTTGTAGGCAAAGAATTGAGTCCCTGTTCGTCAAACGTAATGTTTTGCAGTATTTTACCGGGAAGTGGTTTTCAGGCTGTAAAAAACAGTAGTCTGTTGGTGCAGGATCTGTTGAAACCGCCGGGTGGAGAAGTTCTCCCAGCCACATTCCTCCAACTTAGCACAGGTCCTTCTTGCAGAGAGAGGACGCACGTTATCACCGTGGATGAGCACACCCTTGCGACTAACCTGACCAAGATGTTTCTCCAACAATGCACTCTGTAGGCGTTCAATCTGCTGACAGTAGACATCTGCATTGATCAAGTGGTCACGTATCAACTGTCAAGAGCTCAAAGAGCTCACGGATATCCTACCAAACGCTCAATATCATTTTGCAGGGGGGGGGGAGGTGCTGTTTTGTAAGAGTTCCTGAGCCCCCTTTAGGTACCCATTTCCATTTGCGTGTAACGTTATGGCCAAGAAACCACCTATCATCTCCTGTCACAATTCTGTCCAGAAATGACTCACGTCTGCTGTGACTGGTGAGCAGGGAACAACAGATGTTAATTTGCTGCTGCTTCTGTCGAGGCATTAACGCATGAGGTACCAATTTTCCGAGATTCGACACTTACCTGAGAACCTGCAGATAACGATGAACGGTCGAATGGGTGACATGGAGTTTGCTGGTCAGTTCTCCAAGAGTTTGTATTGAATTTGACTGCACCACTGCTCGTAGGGCATCGTTGTCCAGCTTCACAGGTCTCCCTTCTCGTGTCTTATCGGCGAAGCTGGTGTCTCCAGACTGAAATCTCTAGAACTACTCCTCGCACTTTCGCACATCCGCAGTACCTTGACCATTTGATGTTTTGTGCCGCTGCGCTGGCTGGATGTCCCTCGTGAGATTCAAACAGCATGACATGTCCTATGTGGTCCTCCGACAATGCTATAATCAAATACAAGTCACACTTCCAAAATGTTGAGTGTACCGTTCTGCTTTTATCACTGCTGCACAATCAAGTGCCTTATATGACTCAGCTACGGTACGTGCCGTCTACTCTACTATTCGCTCGTCAGATGGCGTCATTGCAGCGATCATCACACATACGACATTACGTACGGGATTACCAGGTATTACTAGACATCAAATTTTATCTTTTATAAAAAAAAATCAAATCTAATACCTCAACTGCTCTAGATACAATCACCGCAGATATATTGAAGTCCTTTAAAGATTTCGCTATTTAACCGTTATGCCATACAGATCTAACAAATTTGTGATAGAAGCGGGTGCATTTCTTGATGCCTTTAATTGTGCAATAATAAAAATTATATGTAAGAAAGGTTCAACAGCTGATGTAATTAACTATAGGCTACTTTTCTTGTTAAGTAACCGCTCTAAACACGTGGAAATATGCATTAAAAGGACTGGTTGCATTTCTATAGGAAATTAAGTATTTTTTCAGATAATCAATATGGGTTCAGAACAGAAAGAAGGACATCATATGCTGTAACTAAACTAACTGAAAAAAAATGTAGAAGTTTAAATGTCAGTAAAAAATAATTACAATATCGTTGGATTTGACTAAAGCATTTGATACAATATCCCATGAAATTCTATTGTAGAAACTTGAAAACTGTGGAGTGCGAGATGTATCACTACAAAACAGACAGACAACAAAAATGTTAAAATTGGTCATGCATGTCAAATTAGAAGCACTTCAGGGAACAGTATTTGGCCACATTTTCTTACATACATAAATGATTTAAGTAATTTGCAAGTAAGAAGCACATAGAATCGTTTGCTGATGATACGACCTTAACTATCACTGGGAAAATATGGCCAGAATCATTTGAAACTGCAGAATCTGAACTAAAAATAACTTTTGGTTAAATTCTCACTTACTTATTCTGAATACACGTGAAACCAAATATATGGACAACTATGAATAAAGAACTAATAATTCAAAATTGTGATTTAAATGCAAAATGTCTTTGTATACCTCTCATTAGAGGATAAAGTGTTAATTATTTAGGAGTTTTAATTGGCAATCATCTAAAATGAAATTTACTTGTATTGCGCATTATAAATACACTAAAAATATCTTCTAGGTTTGTTCTTCTTAGATAAATTCTTAAAACAAATCATCACGTATGTGGTACTTTGCTTTTACACGGACTGAGTTTATTAGAATTCTGTATATTAAATTGGGACGCCAGATACACGTCTTACATAAAACTTTTTGTAATCCAACAGAACAATATTTTGAGAATATGTTTGAATAGAAAATTTGATTGTGATGTTAAAAATTTGTATAACGATTTTAATGTATTTCCAATCAATTGATTATATTTAAAATGTTTTGATGTATATTAGAATAAAAGAAACAAAATTAAACAAGTTACGTCATGAGTATGAAATTAGATGTGTTCCAAATGAGAGCATAGAAGCCATCAGAACTAACAAAACGTCAACATACCACAAACATACTATCTTGTACACTTCGCATAAAAAAAATGCGACAGCGAACGCCGTGCAGCTAGGCAACCCAAATGGCACCTTCTTATCCCATAATCGTGTCTGGTAAACAAACCCCCTCTTTCTCTTTCCTTCGTCTCGCCCATACTAAAATCAGCAAACATCAAGAGCACGTTTTTGTTTTTCAAAATAGACATCTATTAGTATCGATAAAATGAAAGAATGAAAGCGTGACCAATCAATATACATAAGTTGATGGAGGAAGAAATTGAAACACTTATAATGAAACATTGAAACCGATGGATGTCTGTTAGACAGAGGCAGAGAAATGAGAGAGAGAGAGAGAGAGAGAGAGAGAGAGAGAGAGAGAGAGAGAAGGAGAAGGAGAGAGAGAAGAAGAAGAAGTAGTAGTAAAGATAAAAATATGGAATTTGAACATAGTAAAAAGGTTAAGTTCAGTTCCCACACAATAGAGTTCCCTTCCCACAAATCTAACAGCAAGATAGAAGTGACTTTTGGACTTTATATTTGTTCATCGCACTTTGAATATATAAAGGGTTCTTCAAAAATTCATTAAGTCACTTTCAAAAGGGAAACCAAACTTGTTGGTCAGATTAAATACTCATGATTTTCCAGTGAAACTCCAGAGTTTTCAGACACTTTTAGGATAATGTCAAAATTGTAACACACATGTTTTTTTGCGCGGGGTTCGGTTGCAAATTCGGTGAAGCTTATTAAATATACTGGTTCGGAATACTTTGTAATCAGGAATTCCGCCAGGATTTGTTGATTCGGGTGTGTAAAGTCAAAATTGGGAGGGTGGACTAGAGTTTTGCACGGTTTCTATCAAAAACTTCGGGGTAGACTCCAGGTTCGACAGCCCCACAGGGACGGGGGTCTGGCGGAATCACTGATTGTAACAAACCCAGTAGATATCATAGGCCATATTCCAGACTACGAATGCAAAGTGAACATAAAAAGAAAATGAATGAATGATAATTTTTCTGCTTAATTTCTATCACAAAGAACCAAGATTATAATTCCAAACTTTATCAAAATGAAAAGTTACAAATGGTCAAAAGCAAAATTAGCATGTTCCTTATAGGCATAGTAAACTTTACATGTTCCACATTGCAAACGTGAAAAGAAAAAACGCATGTAATAATATGTTGGCAAATTAGAGCATGGAAACGAATTTCGTGCCAAACGAATATAAAAATAATTCTTCTCGTGAGATGGCTAAAAAAAGGGGGGGGGGGGCATTTGCTACTCATGTCTTAAAATTTGTCAGTTCTAAACATGCCACTATATATTCCATCCATTGCGAATATAACGATGTAATAATTACAACACTAATGAACTAGTGTTTATAACAATTCGCACAGATGGAATAAACACGGCAGAGCTGAAAAGGTTACCGACTGATTCGATGTAGATTTGATGCCCCGGAAGATGAAGGAGAGATTTTAATTATTTTATTGCGTTTGAACAGTGTTTATTTCAGGGGTGACCAGAATCGGAGATGTTACCCCGAGAACCCGAAAAATACGACGTCAAAATCACCAGTTAAATAGATTTTCCAGGCCGGGTTAATCGGGTTACCCGGTCACTCATGTTTGGGGCAGTCCCTATCACCCGCTCATCGAAAGTGGCCCGGATTTGGCTGTGGAATACGCACAAACAGAGGGATTGTGTGTAAATTAAGAGAATAAATAAACATGAATAGAGAGAAGGAGAGGTAAAAGAAGAGAAAGAAGCAGCGAAGACACGAAAACAATACATCAAGAAAGAGAGGAAGAGAGAAAGATCAATGAGAAATATGAAAACTACATTATCATTATGCTAAACAGCAGACACACACCTGTTTACTCGGATTCTGATCAGTGATACTTCGTTAAGTTCTCCACAGTCCAGAGATGAATCTTTGTTTGAATACTTCAGTGTTTGCGAAAAAGAAACTGATTGGTGGGGAATCGAACTCAGGTTTTCAAATTAGAAGTCCAGAACGATAGCGATACTCCACAGGCGACTTTTTCCATATCGTGCTCAACAAATGCTATAGTGTTTGTGTCTACGAATAATAACATGAAAATGGATACTTCATATCAATGTCGTGTTCTTAACTGTCCCCCCTGAGACTTAGTTTGGACTTTTCCAACCAACATTCGTAAATGGTCTTTCTCCCTATAATGACTCATGTGCTCCATTCGACAGTCGGAAATATCATCCGTATTGTATGAGAAGTGATTAGATTCTTCACGACCGCTTTGTAAAAAAAGGGGTTAAACAGGATTCGAACCTATGCTGGTTTGCTTTAATAATTCAAACCCCGGCACTTTTCCTCTACTCCATTTTGCCAACGAAAGACAGCACTCATGAACTATGAAGTTCAAATGCGAGGAAAATGTAACATTGAATATATGTGATATATTTTGTCTGTACGTATTCTTTAGTAAGTCAACACATGTGTATGCATGTCCTGTTTGTCGTGTCGAATTATGAAATGAATATATTATGTGAGTTTTAAGAACAAATCCAGTTTAGGGTAAGTATTATGACATTAAGTTACGATCATTTATTGTCTTTTATTTTAACGTAAACCAGCCTGAACGAAGCTAACACCATAAAAAATATAATTAGCAAATGGAGAAGTTAAAACTGCAATTAAAAGTTCTAATACACTTCGTGTAATATGACAAGTTGACCGTAACACAAATTAAAACTTTTGACAGTTTTTATTTAAGTATCAAAAGTCGTCACTTGCAGGCAATTCGAACTTACAACCATAAGATTTCCTACTTCAGCGGGTGCCTCAGGATTGAATTTGATTCGTTATCATATGTCTATATTACTCGAAAGTGTAGGTTTTTGTAAATTTCCGAACGGAATAGCTTACTGACTGAAGTCGCTTAGCATCAAAATTATCTCCACATTTTCAACTTCTGTGGAATAAGAAAATAATAATGTTAGCGGTGTAGAACTTGGCTACCCTCGTCGCCCTCATGGCTGAAGTCTTTCAGGCCCTTGGTTATTTTACACTCAGTCAATTATAAGCATAGCGCACTCTTTAGCAGCTCTTTGAAAGTTTAAATTCAGAAATTGAACTATGTAGTAACCTTGCAACAACACGAGTGACCACTGCGCGGGTTTTAATACAATGAGTGTATTAGTGCAGTTTTCGAGTACTAATCTTTGTGAAGAAAATAATGTTTGTATATCTAGTCGTGATGTAGCAAAAAATATGTGAATAAAAGTAATTAGAACTTTTCTCTTGTTTTTATTGTTCCTAAAATAAATTATAATACAGCGATGTTGCTATGTCTGTAATAATTAAAGATGAAGTTTTGCTTATTCCCACTTACGTTAAATACGGTTTTCGAAACTTTTAACAAATTATATAACATGGTATTCATATGTATAAAATCTAACAAAATAGTAGTCAATAGAAGATTAACTCATAAATGCACGAAACACAGTAACTGAAACAAAAAACAGTATTATATAACTTTTACTTTGCATTTATTTCCATAAGAGTTGAGCTTAAAGGTTGTCTGCCTGATGTCTTCGTGGCTGTGCGGGCTGCGTCGCGTTATTTCTTCCCTTTTCGTGCATAAAGCTGGCGACGCGAGTTCGAATCCAGAAGCTTGCTTGGACGTAATAGTTTGGTTCCTGTCATTATGCAAAGAAATTTGACAACGATTACTATTTCTTAAATAAGGGTTAACCATTTCAAGGTTTAGTCTAATAATATCGACAGGTTTATTAGTCATATCAAAATGTTTAGAAAGGAGAAGTTTAATCGAGGCCATATTCGAGGACGTCAAACGTGAGGTCAGTGACTCTCTATCGGCTTTACTGTAATTTAAGCACTTGCACGAATCCTTAAAATGCAGAAGGCTAACCAAATGAAAAGCATCTGCCAATTTTAAACAACCAAATTAGAAACAGCTAAATAAATCGAGATCACTGAAAAAAAAATGTAGTCAGTTTCTCTGTACTTATCTTCGTTTAGGCGCTAGCCTCCATTACAGATGGAGGAATCAAAATTAAGAGGTCCAATATTTTAAGGTAGCTAACACACAGAACATAGCAAGTGGACAGGATAGATTAAAGGAGCTTTCTTGTTCTTGCTCGATCTAAATCCACATTGTTCTCACCTAACGAATATCACTGGTTTCTTGATTTTGGTAAATTATACTGTTTTAGAATTGCATTTATTTAAGTAAACTTATATCAGGCCACATTGCATGCACAAAGTATCACTTTCTGATAGTATAATAATGGTTCCAAAATACGAGCTGCGTTCCCCCTACTTTCTAAGGTAAGTTGGAGTTTTACAAATGAGGTTGGTGTATATTATTCCCCCAAATGCGTCTAATCAAGTGAATAAAATATTTTACGATTTTGAAAGAAAATTATATTGGCGTAGGTCAGGTTTCTCAACGTGGAGGTCGCGACCCCCAGAGGGGTCATGAGTTGTGTGTAAGGGGATCCCAAGAGAAGGTGAAAATAATAATTTAGCTAGGGGTTGTAGGTTAAAACTAATAAATTTCGAAAACGATATTTTATTTTGTTTATTGTTTTTATAATTGGGGTCTACTAAAATAATGTAATTTGTTGAATAGTTCTGAATAATGTAATTAGGATGTTTATTATCAAATACAGCATATCAAGGGTCATGTTTTGAAATGTCATGTTTTTAGTTGCAGGATGAAAAAGGTTGAGAAACGCTGGCGTAGGTGGAAAGCGAACCTTTGATTCTCAGTGTGGAAAGTGCACATAGCTAATCACGCTATTAACCACGCCAGCAATCTGTTGTTATCCAACTTTCAGCTTACTCTTATTGCTTGTTTGCTTACACACTCATTTCGCGTACTTGTGGTTTCCCTCTTTTTCTGAATATGATTGTATTCAGATATTGTATCGATGAGGATGAGGGCTCTCCCGGAGGGAAAAGTTGGTCTACTGCTCCAACGCTGACCAGACATATTGGGAGAGGACAGCCGAAGCTCACAACTGTGATCGCCACTGTCTTTTATTCACAGCAACTCCCCAATTGTATCTTATTACGATTGATTCAAACATTTGCATAATTAAAATTAACACAAAAAATTAACATCTATTTACAAAGTAGTTCTGTAAACATTTCATGTAACTGACAGAGGAGGTTGAAAATTAGGAATAAAAATGTCGTGTGTGTATTGTGAAGTGTATGTTTTCGCCTCCTAATATTATAACCACAGCACGGGATTTTCGAAACAACGAATATTTCAAGATAGGTTCTGACTCCTACATTTAATGTCCAAGAAGATAATATAGGCACGGAAGAAAAGTATTACGGAAACAAGCATCGTTCTCCCTTTTTTTTAACAAAAAAGCTCATTGATAGACACTCATAGCTTGAACCTGTCTCTTGCAGTCCCTTAAACATATCACGGCTTAGTCATAGGTGAGTGTCTGGCCCATAAATATAAGGTAAATGCACAAAACAAAAAAGACACTAAATATTATGTTCCCGAAATACTTTTTTTGGGCTTCTTTACGCCGAGGGAAATTGTCCCTTACATATGCTTACATATGCGAGGGACTTTCGACCCCACAGCACATGTTTGACCATTAAATTAGAGTTAAATAACTGAATAAATACTCCCAGACAGTATGCAATAAATATAGGTTCTACACAATAGAAAGGGAGATATATTCTCACTATATACCAGCATTATTCATGCCTGAATATTTTCAATACATTATGCATGTTATGTCAGTGTCCGTCTTCCGAAGATTTCAGTATTATTGTAACAATTACATTTTAACTTTCTACTATACTTTTTATCCTTGTAGCGTTAACAAACAAGATTTTGCAGTGTAACGTGCTTCTTTCTCTAATATTCAAGGTTATTTTTATTCTATGGGAATATATTAGAAATATTCCGTGTATTTTTTCACGATACCAAATATTCTAATCCTGGGACAAGTTCCGGCATATTTCTAATTACCTAGGAATACTCCCGGAATATTACGAATTAAAATGTAACAATCCTGGAATATCCTTCTTGTAAGGGAGTCATTTTAAACACATGCATAGAATGAGAAACGAAGTAGTTTAAAAACACGTAAATATTCGTATCATAGAACTTTTGACTTTTGCTCTGGGAAATACATTTTCAGAGAGAAACAAAGCAGAGTTTACTTCCATAATATTCACTGTTGTTCCACAGGGAATATACAACTGTCAGTTATCGGACATTCCACTGCAATAATAATAAGACTTATTCCTATAAGCGTGACTTTGAACATCCACGACGCATAGAAACTGCATCAGCTGTTATTGTTTATTTCATTTTTCCTGGACTTTTGTTCTTTTGGATATTAGTGGGCATTAATTTGCCTATAAGTCATTGAATTAAGAACTTTTCGCGTGCATTTTGGTTTAAAGAACTTACAGAACGAAGTTGGCTATTTCCAAACATGAACGTCGTAATTCATGGCTTTTATATCTAGGTGGCAAAATGGAGTAGAGGAAAAGTGCCGGAATTTGATGTACTAAAGCAAACCAACATAGGTTCGAATCCTGTTCAAGCCATGTTTATTTACAAAGCGGTCTGGAAGAATCTAACCATCACTTCTCATAAAAATGGATAATATTTACAACTCTGGAATGAATGACGAGTCATTATAAGGAGAAGGACGATTTACGAATGTTGGTTGGAAAAGTCCAAACTAAGTCTCAGGGGGGACAGTTAAGAACACGGCATTGATATGAAGCATCCATTTTCATGTTATTATTCGTAGAAACAAACACTATAGCATTAAGCACGTCTTGAGTAAAGTCGTCTGTGGAATATCCCTATCGTGCTGGACTTCTACTTTGAAAACCTGTGTTCGATTCCCCATCAGTCAGTTTCTTTTTCGCATACACTGAAGTATTCAATCAAAGATTCATCTCTGGACTGTGGAGAACTTAACGAAGTATCACTGGTCAGAATCCGAGTAAACAGGTGTGTGTGCTGTTTAGCATAATGATAATGTAGTTTTCATATTTTTCATTGAACTTTCTCTCTTCCTCTCTTTCTTTATTTATTGTTATCGTGTCTTCGCTGCATCTTTCTCTTCTTTTACCTCTCCTTCCCTCTATTCATGTTTATTTATTCTCTTAATTTACACAAACTCTCTCTGTTTGTGGGTATTCCACAGCCAAATCCGGGTTACTTTCGATGACCCGGTGATAGGGACTGACCCAAACATGAGTGACCGGGTAACCCGATTGACCCGGTCTGGAAAATCTATTTAACTGGGAATTTTGACGTCGTATTTTTCATGTTCTCGGGGTAACATCTCCGATTCTGGTCACCCCTGAAATAAACACTCTTCAAACGCAATAAAACAATTAAAATCTCTCTATAATCTTCCAGGTTATCAAATCACACATCGAATCACCGCGTCAGAATGCGTTCGAATCTTAAACCTGATGACACAGTCCAAAACCTAACCAGCATCTCCCGACAGTCGGGGCCCCTTTCAGCAATTCCGGGGTTATTTCATGTGTGCGAATTGTTATAAACGCTAGTTCATTATTTATTAAAGCGTTATATTCACAATAGGTGGAAGCTAGATTGGCATGTTCTGAACAGATACATATTAATATATGAGTAGAAAATAGTCCCCTTTCATATTAGGAAAATAAAAGGAAAATATTTTATATTATATTTGGGAAAATAGCTATTTTATATTGAAAATAGCTATTTCAAGAAAAGAATTATTTTTATATTAGTTTGGCAAAAAATTCGTTTCCATCCTATAATTTAATTTATCAACATAATATTATGTGTTCCCTTTTTCACTTTTGGAATGTGCAACATGTAATGTCTGGTATGCCTATAGGAACATGCCAATATTGCTTTTGAACATTTGGAACTTTTCATTTTGATACAGTTTGGAGTTATAATCTTGGCTCTTTCTGATAGAAATTAAGCAGAAAAATTATTATCCATTCATGTTCTTTGTATGATGAATTTACATTAGGCCTACTAGTCTGGAATTGAAGATATGGACCACGGTATCTACATGGTTTGTTATACATTTCGCTTCACTTTCGCAACAACTAAGTGAACGATGACAAAATAATAATGTAAATTCTGGTTTGATTCAGTAACACCGTTAAGTTTTATATTTTGTTTAGCTTCTAGAAGGTAGGGAAGAAACTCAGTGCAATTATTTTATGTTCTTCGGGAAGCACTATTCTATGGATAGGATAGAGTTGATAGCAAACAATGGATACTCAGTCTCAATTTCATCTGGGCTGAGCTTAGAGTCCTGCAAACCCAGACCTGCATCATCCCGGCTGGCCTCTGCTGCCACTACCCGTTTAGTTCTGTCCTGCCCGCAGTCCATCCCATTGCAGACCAGCCTGGGACGGCCCGTGCTGATCACCTACCCTGTTTAGTTCCGTCCGGCCAGGACTCCATCTCAGGCCCGGACCAGCCCGCCCCGGTCCGTAGACCCCTATCAACCCAGGCACGCACAGATGTGAGGTCAGCCTGGAGCGATGATGTACACTCATGCTCAAAATGTTTTTCGCATGTCTTTATTTGACAGTTTTTGACAAATAATATGTTTTACTTGGATTCTGGTGTTCGCTTAGTTGTTTTACTTGTACGGAATGTAAAAACGAATATTTCCTGAAATTGTGTCATAAAAATATTAATTAATAACGAAACTAGAAAGAAAAAAACTATATCTTGAGAAATTGGCGAAAAATTTCTAAGTCAAAAAGTCAGAAATTTGGTAACATGGAGAAATTTACAGGGAAATTCAGAGGAAACGAAGGGAAATTGTTTTCGAACGCCGTAACGCTTCATATCTTTAGTTCTATCTAAAACTAAAAATAGAGAAATGTTCACTCAAATTAAACATTACGCAAACAAAGGTTACAGACATAATGTATGCGCTGTATAATAATGTGACAGAAATTATTATCATCCCCGAAAAGGAGCGAAAAAAGACATACAATCTCTTTTAACATTCGATGTGAAGACTTTCAGTCAACGGTGCAGCAATAAGTACTTATTAATAGAAGAGATCATAACGACTTCCTGGTATAGTGGTTATGCTGTGGACTTGTGGAATAAAGTGTCCTGAGTTCAAATCCTTACCTATTCCTTATAATATATTTTTAAAAGTAATTTCGAATACAAAATGGGTGATTAGTTCCTTTAGTTCCCGATTTTTATCTTTTTGTATGCTCTCATTGCTGATAGAATGGTTTTCCTTACATTCAAGTAGACATTCGGAAAAGTGTAAGTGTTGTGTATTAAATTCGACGACACATTAAATAATGTGCTCAAAAATGTATTTTCATGCCAGGTCTAACAACAGGTCTTATGAATGCATATGCTCCAAAGCAGTTACTCTTCTAACCTCTAAACCCAATCTATATTTAAAATTAGTCATGCACATTACGTTTCGAATTCCCGATAAGTATCAGAACGTTATGTTATCTATAATATCCTTATGTAATCCTTAATTTAGCATGCGATATGTAACAGTGTAAAATGCCTGCAGGTTTCTAGAATATTCTATTATTATTATTATTATTATTATTATTATTATTATTATTATTATTATTATTATTATTAATAATAATAATAATAATAATAATAATAATAATAATAATGTATAAGTGACAATGGTGTAGAAACTAAAAAACAAGCTATTCTTTGTATTTATACCCAAACAGGTAGTAGGTTGAAACATACCACTAGTTTTAGAATTCTCCCTTCGTAATTTATAACAAATTGAATACTGACTTCAGGTAGTGCGAGATAACATGGGTCAAAATTTATTTAACATCTGAGATACGTCGCTTATGCCTTAAAATGCTCTTACTACCATCGTCCGGGTGGCTGAAACGGGAGAATTGTAGTCTAATAAGCCTGCGGTCGTCAGTTCAAGTCTCATTAAATGCATTATTTTTATATTATTCTTTTCTTTACTACAATGAGTATTTAAAGTTTTCTAGCAAAAAAAGAAAAAGAATGAAAATGTAACTTTAAAACGTTGTAGATTTCCTGAAAGAGCAAAGACGATCGTACTGAAAAGTCAAAAACTTTGTGTGAATATATAGAATTTACAAAAAAAACTTGACAATTTGTATGCTGTTGACCTGATCATAAAAAGAGCAGTTTCGTAATGCAAAAGATAGGCAGATGATTGAAAGTGAGTGTTATTTTAAAAGAAAATATCTTCATTCATTTGTTGGGAGAGATGTAGACATATCTTTTACTTTCCACGCTTCTTTGAAAATTTCATTCTGGTTCCAGTGTATAAATAACGCTGTGGCAGCATTAGTTGTGCATATTGTTCATCTTTTTAGTATTCTGCGAAACTGATTTTTTTTTTTGCAAAGAATTGTTAACGTCTCAACACGATCGTCTTTTAAATAACAAAACCATACTTTCCCTTTATTTTCATTCTTTTTTACTACAAGGCATGAAATACTACTCATAAAAAAAGGTTGATAAAGATCATGCACTCGACGAGATTCAAACCCACAATCTCTCGCTCGTGAGTTGACTACCCTTTCAGCTACTTGGGATGATGAAGGGTAAACTACTAACACACAAACTATAATTCCCAAACCGTGTCCCTTCCGCAAGATATTTTTCCCCCAACTACCTTTTTGTACTGTATGCGATTTACTATTCGGGATTGGTTAGTTATGTTCACGATTAAGGAGACCAAACACTTTCTCGAATGTTATTAGCATGAACTAATGGTTAACGTATGGAATCCTGGGATCGTACCTTGGCGTGGCTATATTTAGATTTTTAAAAATAAATAAAAATGTATGTTTTTCTTTTCTTCTGTATCTACACATTACGAAAATTAATAAAATTAGTGACCAAGGGCACATATCGGTCAGGTAAGTCAAGTTCGGAGTTTTTTTTTCTTGCACACGCGAATAGGAAAAGGATAGTTGGGGGAAATACAAAAAGGTGTTGAAAAAAAGTTGCGTTCCTTCTCCCTTGTAAAACAACGTGCTAAGTTAGAATCATTTCGTTATGTTAGTTCCATATGGTGGGTTCTCTTCTTTATTTATGAATGATAGAAGAAAAATGCATGGCATAATAAGACGCGTTATTCGAATATCTGTTGAAATGTGTTAGGCATCAAGCTGGAAAGCTGTATATGTTTACGTTTTTTAGGTTGACGGTGAAGATTACAGGGAAGAAGTAATCATTCACGCATTCAGCTATTCTTTTTCAAGCCACCACCCCTGCAGAGTGGGCATTAGACTTACATGTCAGCAATGGGAGTGGCATGGTCCACCTAATATTCTAGTTGCATGCTGCAGAAACGAAACCTAACTCATTGCAACACTTTATTATCATCGGATTTTGAAAGTATATTTTCCTATCAATTGTAAATACTTTGATTTCTTATTAGTAATAAATTACATGGAGTCCTTGCAATTGTAGCAAATCACCTATTGCTGACAGCAAGTTTCACATCCAATCAGATTACTTATTTCGTTTCCTTTTCTCTGAAAGCCAAACTTCAAACAGAAAAGTTTGAACGTAGTTATTCATTATATTGAAACCAATCTAGTAGGATGGCGGAGAATATAAAGGAACGAGTTTTGGCTTTAGTGGAAGAAGGTTTCAGTGCTTCACAAGCTGCTGAAAGATATGGTGTACTGCCCAGAACTGCACAAATGTGGGTAAAGCGATATCGAGAAACTGGGGAAACTGGACGCCGCCGTGGTAGCGGAAGAAGGCGCATTACTTCTCCTGAGGAAGATCAACGTCTCTTTGCTGAGGCAGAAAGAATGCCTTCTCGTACTAACCGACAACTACGGCAGGCAGCTGGTTTCCGTGGTTCTCGCCGCGAGACGACTTGGGGAAGTTCATTTACATGCTCGTCGAGCTGCAAAAAAGGAGTTTCTCAGAGACGATCATATTCAACAGCGTCTTGCATTTGCGGAAGAAAATCTCAATCGCGACTGGACACACGACGTGTTCTCAGATGAATACATATTTTCCTCCACAAATGACGGACAAGTTGTTGTACAGGGTAAGTCAAAATGATGGACCCGATTTCAAAAATTTATTTTGTGAAACATAATGAACATATCTTAATGTGAGCTACGCGCAAGGAAAGGCAAAAGTTCAAAGTTTAGTTGAATTTAGTTTATGTCCCGCGTGGTTGCATTGTCTACCGCTACGCGGCGCTGGAAGCAGTTAACGAAAATGGCGCTGACTGGAGAGCAGAAATCGTTCTGTGTGCTGGATTACCATGTAAACAACTCTGTGATGAGTGTGCAACGGCATTTCCGTACCAAGTATGGCAGAGACCCACCTACTGGAAAAACCATTCGTACGTGGTATGAAAAATTCAGAGATACGGGCTGCATCTGTAAGCGAAAATCGACTGGCCGTCCTTCAGCTGAGGAAGAGACAGTGGAACGTGTTCGCACCAGTTTTGTGCGGAGTCCACAGAAGTCTACCTACCGGGCAGCGAGGGAACTTGAAATGCCACAGAAAACTGTATGGCGAATTCTGCGGAAACGTTTACAAATGAAATGCTATCGCTTGCAACTGCTACAAGCCTTAAGAGACACTGATTATGCTGCTCGAGCGTCTTTCTGTGCTGATTTTCTCACGTTAATGGAAGAGGATGTGTTCGCCGAAAGGTTACGTTACAGTGATGAAGCGGTGTTTCACCTTTCTGGGAATGTGAATAGACACAACGTAAGGATCTGGGGAACTGATAATCCCCACGCAGTTGTGGAACACCAACGCGATTCACCCAAGGCGAATGTGTTTTGTGCCATTTCCCCTGAAAAGATTTATGGGCCTTTTTTCTTCCTTGAACCTACTGTGACAGGATATGTTTTTCTTGATATGCTGGAACAATGGCTCCTTCCACAGCTCGAAGAGGATAGTGCAGATTTCATTCTTCAATTAGATGGTGCCCTTCCGCATTACCATGGCAGCGTTCGGGATCATCTCAATGAGGCATTGCCACAGCGCTGGATAGGCCGTGCATCTCAGGAGGATCGAGTTCTCATTCGTTGGCCACCTCGTTCCCCCGATCTGACCCCGTGTGATTTCTTTTTGTGGGTTTTCATAAAGGATCGTGTTTACGTACCACCACTTCCAACAACATTGGGTGACCTTCGCGTCCGCATCACAGCAGCCATTGCAGAGAATGAAAGCTTTCAAAGTTTGGTGGCGAATGAAAGCAGTGCACATATTGTGAGTACTTCTGTCGAATTGCTACACGCTAGTAACAGTCGAATCCAGGGGTCGAAATGGAGATTTTCACGAAACGGAACGCTTTACCTTCGTTAACATATTATTGTCCTTTTTTGCCTATGATTAACATATTAACGAGACGGAGCAGAAAGGTTCCAGATATTCACGAACCGGAACAGCGTTCCGGTTTGCTCCGGTCCATTTCGAGCCCTGGTCGAATCATTTATATTCCCGAGGTTGTGCGCAGTGACGGATCCAGGACGGAGTGAGGAGGGTCGCAGGTGGAATAGCCCAGATTCATTTTCAATATTTTCCTTTTAAGTGAATTTTAAACTATGAACTTTTGATATTTCTCCTTATATTGCTAAGTTTTACCACATTATCCCCCAAAATTGATGTTTCTAGATAAATTATATTTGTCCCGAAATAAATTGAAGCTTTTTCCGAGACAAATTGTTGAAATATTAGTATAAAAAGTAAAGTATGTTCCCTTCAGGAGGAGCCGCGTGACCCCGCGCCTCTTCTATGGATCCGCAACTGGCCGTGCGTCTAATAATCATTATACAATGCGAGATCATTGATTGTAAGTAAAGTATCTTAACATTCATAAGTAAAAGTAGCATCAGTAGGAATTCATCGATTCATAGCTCCATTTTTTCTAAAGTGTTTTAGAAAAATTAAATGATGGTTGACTTCAAGTAGTCAAGTTACTGGAAATTTCCAAGCAGCTCAGGTTGCCTAGCTTTTTCCATAAATGTTTCGGGAAATTGTTTAACACTGAATTTCCAATTATTTCTGCTATTCGTAGGTATGAAGTTACTTTTTACTTACCTTAAAAAGTTAGCATAAATGGTAGAACTTACAGAGATTCTATAGGGAATTTTAAAATCAACAATATTTTCTTCATCCACTTGCAAACAAGGAAGTTAATATATTTTAATTCAAATAAAGGAAATAATAGAATTATTCCAAACAAATTAGCAGATTTTCAGAATTTACGCTTAAGTGGTATATAAGTTAATCTACACAGTAAAAATTGGTTGTGTTAATTCAACACAATGCGGTGTCCAAGCGTGACTACCACTTTTGTGTGTTAAATCAACACAACACATGATGTTGATTTCGGTACTGTGAGAAAAAAAGTTACGACTGTAGTGAGATTTGAACACGGGTTACTCAAAAAGAAGTTGAGCACTTTACCGACTTCGCTACATCGTCAGTCAAAAAGAGCATTAGATTGAAACAATATAGAGGATAATAAAATGTTGGTGAACCCCAAACAGAACCCAAGTTACTCTGACGACTTTTGCCATTATTTAATCACTTTTCCCATTGGTCAATCAGGAATCATAATCCCCATTTATTGAGAATATGTTCCATTTGAATGAAAGCAAGCGCAACATTTGACATGTTACGATAAGAAAGCAGGAATGCTGCTCAAGTGTTTGGCTGTCGCCATCTTTCTTGCTTTCATAGAAATAGAATATTCTCAATGAATGGGAATTCTGGTTCTCAGTTGACAAATAGGAAGTGATTAAACTATGGGATAAGTCGTGAAAGTAACTTAGTTTGTTTTGGGGGATCAGCAACATATATTTGATCCCATACACTGTTTAAATCTATAGTGTAGTCTTTTAATTCAAATGTTGTTTAGTAAATATCGTTTGCATCTAGTACCTTCTCTGTCTGACGATTTAGCCAAATCGGTAAGACGCTCGACTTCTAACTAAACAACTCAAGTTCAAATCTCACTTCAGCTGTAACTTTTTTTTTCACAGTACCGAAATCAACACCGTGTGTTGTGTTGATTTAACACACAAAAGTGGTAGTCACGCTGGGACACCGTATTGTGTTGAATTAACACAGCTATTTTGTGCAGTGCACCTTTACCTATAAAATAATCATACTTCAACGTAAACTATACCTTATATCGGAAAGTGGTGTTTCGCAGTCTGCTAACTAGAAATTGTCAGACATTTGGGAAATTAATTTTGCTATAACACGAACAGTTTACTTGTAAGCCCTTCTGTATAACAACAACAACAACTACTACTACTACTACTACTACTACTACTACTACTACTACTACTACTAATTATAATAATAATAACAACAACATATTCTATAAACCTGGAGTGTGGGTACTTCACACTTCTTTGGAAATGTAAAAAATTAATCCGAGGTTAGATAAGGACTTTAAAATTAAAATCAAAGTAACATTGATACATTTATAACATTCAGATACTAATCGGGAATTCGAAAACTAATATTTATGATCAATTTAAAATATGGATTAGGTTTAGAATTAGAAGTGTAACTGCTTTCTAGCACATGAATTCATAGAAGCTGTTCCTGAAGCTGACAGGAAAATTCAATTTTAAGCACATGTTTACTCCTTCCTCGAATCTAACACACAACACTTACACTCCCCTGATTGTCTGCTCTTAATATAAAAAGAAACCATTCTACCAGAAGTGAGACAAGAAAAATAAATATATTAATCCCCACCTACAAAAACTAAGCGCACTGTTCTGTATTGAATAAAAATGAAAAGTAGCGGGTTGGTGCAGACTCGAACTACAGACCTTATATACAGCGGGTTGCAAGCGTAACCACTACAGTAGACATGGCGATTAAAACAGTAAATATGGCGGAAGTCGACGAGCGTCTAGCGCTAGGAATTTGAGAGGGGAAAATGTAAAGATACATGACCGTACCTAACCTAATCTAACCTCCACTTTCCCATGGTCACTAATTTAAGATTATATACGAAAAATTCAAAAAAGCTATTATTAATAATAAATATAAGCATATAAAAATATATTTTGAAAGAAAAAAAATCACCCGAGAGCGGTTTGAACCCGGGACCTTTTACTCAAGAGCGAACGTCTTGACCATTCGGCCACGAAGCCCTCTGTCAGTATGACGTCGTAGGTGATTTACTGAGTGTTTACTGTCTTACTCCTCAAGTACTGAGATTACAGACAACATTCTTTCAAATAAAACATTACACAAACAAAAGTTAAAGATTCAACATATGCATTGCATAATCATGTAGCATAAGCTATTATATCCACGAGAAGGGTTACAATATTGGTTGAAATTTCGAAGCGAAGACACAATATTGGTTTGAAATTTTGAAGTGAAGACTCTCATTCAATGCTGTGCTAATAAACGCTGATGAAAGTACGATAGAGCAACTTTCCTTCTTTCTCCCATTAATTCTATTTCAAACCAAATTTAAAACAGATTCTTGACATAAAACTAATTAGACAATTTTAAATAAAACTGAAATTAGAGTTAACTTTTCTAACTTAGTAAATGGATGTCTTGTGCAATTCACTTAAAAATAATAATATACAACAAATTAGTCATATCGAAACAGTGAAACACTCGAAATTTTACGAAATACTCAATAGGCATATGCTTTGGTAGCAAGGGAGAACAAATTGTACCAAACAGTATACGGTAATAGTTAAATAAAAGATTTCATGCCTGTTTGCGGGTGGGGGCCTGTGTGTCCTGGAGCAGGGTCTGCTTCCTCTTTTATCATACTCAAACATAAAAACTAAACAATTTTACTTTTTCTAAGGACGAAAATGGCCTAAAATCGGCCAGAAGTCAGCCTGAATGCCCTGCGGGCCAAAGGCAACATATTAACTACTACGATAGAGCAGCGCCTTCTGTGACGTAGTGGTTAAGCTTGCCGACCGCGAAGTAAAGGGTTGTCAGTTCCAGTCGTCTCTCCACCTTGAATATTTTTTTTCGTAATGCAAAACGGTGTGATTAATTTAATTAAATTATATTATCATTAGTGTTAACTAACTGTTGATAGGACGATTTTATTACATTACGAGTGAGGGGAACATCATCAGAAAAGCGAACCTGTTGTCTGTAATTTCAATGAAGAAAAAAAAATATGCGGTTAAATGTATTCTCTTCATGAATTTATTGAATAAAATTTTATTCATGGCGCTTCGGGCCTTGATAGTAGGATGACTGGACTTCCTGTTTTAACGGGACTATCCTCTTTTGTCATGTGTCCCGACAAATTATTAACAAGACAGCAGATGTCCCTTTATTGCTGCAAAGAAGTTGTTAATCTGTTCACTTAACTTTTTTCGCAAATAAATCCCAACAATTGCTTGGCAGGAGGCAGGCAGTATGATATCATGCTTTATGTTGTCTTAGTAGTTCCTGATTTGGAAGTTTTCGAGTGAAGGGCAGAGTGGTTGAGTAAGGATCCACAGCACTTGGTACTTAAACCTGAAACGGATCCCCGCTATTACCCCATTATTTCCCTAAATTGCTTTAAATAATACTTTTATTTCACTTCAAGTGTATTTTAAAGGATGTTCTTCTTTGTTTAGAAAAAAAATAAAGAAAATTAAATTTTGAATGAAAAACCTTTAATTAAGCTTGAACTTTTCATTTTCTTGAAATACTAATTAATATTTGGTTCAGCATGATACTCAGATCCTCGATAAAGACGTCACACATTATATTTGTTCTTCACAACTGTGTAAAATACTTTTGTGTTGATGGATATTTAATATTATTTTGATGATGTTAAGCAAACCATTCACCAACGAACATCACAAAATTTTACAAATGACTTTCATTCATAATTTATCTTCATTTTCGGCAAATTATGCAGTATCTTTAGTAGCTTGTGGAGTACCGTATTTAAAATTGGCAACATGACTCATACCGTCTTGAATCACACAAAAATTCTCAAACGATAAGACTTGGGTGGAATTGTGTAAGAAAGCATTTGCCACAGTTGATTGACCCGCTGCCACGCTAACAACACATCTGTGACGTAATGTTTCGCGTTGACGCCCACACGAAAGGCTCAACGTTATCTACATTGATATTACGACTAGGTACGAACCCCTGTAAACGCATTTAAACTTTTTATTTATTAAATCGATTTTTTTTTTTTTTAGTTGGCATGTTTTAGTTTTGAATGAGCCTGTTGTATACGTGCATTTTTCTTTTTATGTTTCCTTAATTTAGTAAATTACAAGGCATAAATGAATCTTGTGCACATGAGATTTCAATAAAATACCAAATTATACATTACCGTATCAGTTACCAGCTGATTTGTCCGCCCGTTGGTGCCGGGTGAATAAAATATGTTCGCAACAGTCATTGGCAGTATCACCAATACTCACTTGCCCGTGGTGTACTATACCCTAACTTTCGGAGTTTTGGGAAGATGCACCTCCTTTATCGTAACCAGACTTTCCTAGGACTCCGGCCCCATGGTGAAGATCTGCGACAGCTCTTACAACTGCTACTACTAGTTATGAATTGAATTGACTTTTATTTATGGGCTTTCGGCATCTAAGGCTCAGGCAGACTAATACTACTGCTACTAGTACTACTACTAATATTAATAATATAAATACTACTACTAATACTACTGTCCAATAATACTACAATGCCTTAAAACATAGAATATAAATATTTTTATTTACAACAATCCAAATTTAAATTTTAAAATTATAAAATATTTATTTATTTGTGATTCCGTTGTTGTTACCAGCCATTGTAATTCAATGGAAAAATAGATGGTCGTTTATCTCTGAAGATAATAATTTTATGATAAAAAATATGGTATCTTCCTAGTTCAGTCTATTGTCTAATCATTGTCGAAAAATCATTGCAATCGGTGAGGCTGTTTGGCGTGGTGCTCCGCACACATACTAGCATAGAAATATATATATATATATATATATATATATATATATAT
>JAGDQP010027960.1:0-10958 GCA_022664845.1 Lepisma saccharinum
TGTGTGTAGAATTAGATATATTTAGTTTCAAGGCAATAATTACCCAAAATGGGTTTGTGTTTTAGATACTCCCTCCAATACGTATGACCCCTCCACTATCCATTCAACTTTCAAACTCTTCACTTTCGTCTCCCGTAATTTCAATCAAGTTTCGTCTCTATTCATTAACGTATACTCTATCTTCTCAATATACGCATTTTGCGGACCGCATGGTGTATTTCATCCTCAGAGAAAAACTCAGGTCATTGAGTTACGTTAAACGTTCAGGTTACGTAATCTAATATTAAATTAATATTTATCTTTTTCGGTGTTGAATCGTAAGAAAATAACCTTTTCGGAATGTATGAAATGTTAGTGTCTTCCCTACTTCTAACCAGGCATTATCTTAAATTTCGCTTGTTTACTGTACTTGTCACAGAACCTTATCTAGAGGAGAAAATTCGTAATAGGAGCAAATTCCATTTGTATCCAATCAGCCCGACGGCATAGACTAATGTGATTAATTCTTTCTTGCGTTGTTACTAGGCAACGAGAAAACAATGAGTATTTTTTATTGCTAATTCATGTGAATTGAAGCCTGTCATGTATAAATGTCTGTTCATTTTGTTTCTTTCGTATGCTCCCGATGTTAATTTTCTGTATATATATATATATATATATATATAAAATATATATATATATATATATATATAAATGTCTGGGTAATTTGCCGAATTCAGCTTAGTTTTGGAACTACAGGCTGCCTAAAAAGTTGGAAAATGAACTTTAGAGCTAAATTAACAGTAGAACAGAGGGAGCAAAGTACCCTTCAAAACTTCCAACCTGATCTATCCAAAAACGCATATTTTGAAATTGTGCGATGGTTGCGCGAGAGATTTCCCAAAGGAACTAAGGGATTCTCTGAAGTAAAGGTATGGCTAAATATGCATGAACTTCAGGACTTTCAAGCACGTTACTATAATTCGTTTGCTACAAGTCGATATCTCAAACAGCTTCCATTTGCCAAGTTATTTTAGTAAAATTCTTGGTTGTATAAGCAACAGGAGTTAAAGCTTTTCTTCGCACTGGCATACATTCAACGAATGAGAGAGAATGTCATTGCACACCTGGATGACGATAATTAAATCATGCAAACTGTGCAGTATAGGGTAACGGGCGACCGCAGTGGTTAAGTGGTCACAAGTGTCAGATCATTAGTCACAGCTACAGTTCCACGTTTGAGCCCTGGCTGGGAATCAACTTTGTAAAGTTTGAAGACACACACGTAAAGCTTAATTGAGCGAGATGGAATAAGGTTCTTGGTTTCTAAAACGACCAATAAATACAGAAATCATGACAAGGGAATGTCAGACTTGTTAACAATTATGAAAAAGGAAAGACATAAGAAATACAATATTCCAAACACTTTCACGTCTGATCGTCCTGGTGCTATTGGCACGGTTTAATGGAATATGGAATCTGCCTATTCATCACAAAAGAGTTACAAGAGAATAGTGAAGTGTGGTTGAGTTTTAAGTGGAAATTTCAATCGTTGAAACTTGGAGCAAGATATTGTGGAAGAAGATTTGTGTAATTCCACGATGAAAGGTTCTAAATAATTAGAATTTAGTGAAACAAAAAACATGCGTGGTTGTATAAAAACATAGTGTAAGTAAGATTTATTTTATGTATGTATGAAGTTGAGTTGAATAGTCAGCAATGTAAAAAACAAAACATTAATTATATCACAGTCCAGAAGAATAAAACGTTCGTCGAGTAAATGTCGGGTTTAATTAATACATTATTTTTGTGTCTTTCTAGAAATTTGTTCATCTGCACATGGATATAGATAGCCGATACCGTTCTGAACGCAGTTCGATATTTAGTACAGAATGCATTTGCATATGCATTCAATCGAAATAAGCCTTGTCTTGTTACCTTACCCCTTGGAAAATTGATTGCAGACAAAAATAATCTCTCAGACTTGTTCCGGACTTATGCATTGCTGCCTTTTCAGCACGTAAACCTAACGTAAAGGACAACCATGTAAATACTTCGTGTTTCTGTCTTTTCATATTCCAGTTACTACCACAAGTTTAACACAGAATGCTCATGTTTACACTGTAAATCACCGTTACACAACCCAATAATGACAGCAACAACTTAGTTCTAAAGAATAAAACTTAAGATCCCTGTTTTAAAGCAACAACGCATGATAATTTCTTTCAAAAATCCAAATTGTTTAGAACCTGTTACTTTCGAATCACACAATTCTTCCCTCAAAATTTCTTGCCTCAAATTTCGGAACTGTACTTGAACTTCCAACTTAAAACGCGACCACACTCATCATTCTTGTTTAACTTTTTCTGCGTGATGAACAGACAAATATCAACATTTTCAGATTCGGTAATCCCACTGTACAAATGCATCAGGATGCCAGGAATTAAACCCGGAACTGCAGCTGTGTCTAATGATCTGATGCGTGTGACCACTTGACCACTGATATCGTTTGTTACCCGATACAGCATTGTTTAGATCGCCATCCAGGTATGCAAAGACATTCTATCTCATTGATAACACACAAATAAATAGTTTGTTGAATGCATATCAGTTCGCATAATAGCCCTTACTCCTGTTGGTTATGCAAACATGAACCTTTTATACAAATGACTCAGTAAATTAAATCTATTTGAAATATCGACTTGACCCAGACGAATTATTGTTAGACCTGCTAGAAAGTCGTTAAGTTCATGCACATTTCGGCCTATGTTTACTTCAGAGAATTTCAGGGAAAAACCTACGCAGCCATTACACAATTTCGAAATATGCATTTTTTGATACATCAAGTTGGATGTCTTTGAGGGCGTGCCTCCGGAGTTCAACTGTTAATGGTATTGGAAATATCAAGCTCGAAAGTTAATGTTTCCACGCTTTGGCAGCCCGTAGCTCGAGAACTAAGCTGAATTGCAAAACTACAGAAACATGTATATTTTTTTTTATTTTAATCAGAAATTTTCATTTTTAGATTTTCGACAATAGATATAGGTATAAACCTCCGAGGTAAACTACACTATGCCACTTTTCGCCAAACTTGAACTCACTTGTTACATTTGTTGATTTGAGCACATTCTTCCATATTTTTGCGACATATTGATATGTTATCAACTGTCAATAAGAACATGTTTGAATGCATAAAACTATGCACGGAGGTCGAATTTGGTTAAGAAAGCGATATAGTGCAGTGCAGTTTAGCTCCGAGGTAGACGATATTTGAGAAAGTAACTTTTAAAGACATGTGTTATTAGATGACGCTCGTTGGAATGCATCTTTTTAGTAACTCAGGATTGTTTCTCTTAAGCTTATTTTCGCCACTGACATCGTCTGGATAGGCTCAATGTTAGTTACGATTTTTTCACCACCCATAGTCCTAGGGTGGTCAACTGGTCATTTGTCCAGCTTTTAGCGAGACATGAGTTCTTCTCATGATCATGTGCTTTGTCCAGCTTAACAGTCGAGTATGACGTTGATTTGTCTTGTTTTTATTATTCTCATATTAAAATATTTTATTTCCTTTCATTCTCATGATTTCTACCTCAATCGTTTTCTGAATTTCTTAATTTTTAGCCGTTAGATTGCTTTTCAAAAAATCTAGGTCGGGCAGAAAACCTTTAGATTTCTTAATGGTTTCAAGTCCGAAATCTAACTTTGTTTTAACTTACAAGAAGAGAGTGAGAGTGGAATGTGCAGTGACATTTTAAAAGACTTCCCACAGAATAAACGTCTAGTAAAAGGGGCTCGAGAAGCGAATATCAATGAAAGGTAAAAACTTGAATATGTGGGTACCAGAGTGCCACTAATAAGCTAAATTATTACCTATAGTGAAGTAATGTTGCTAATGGTTTGTTATAAGCTATTTCGAAACAATTTCATTACTTATTACTCTGATGTTAAGTAAATTGCACTTCTAATTACCTTTTTGTACTTTATACGTATTTTTTTACATTAACCTATTCGTCGTTTAACAGTCACAACGAAATGTATGGTTAATTATAAGAAAACGATTGAGGTAGGAGTCCCGCTTCATCTTGCATATTCATTTTATGTAGCTTGTTAAAGTTTCCGCCTTTTTAACCATCCTCGAACAGTCAGTTTATGAGAGAAAATAATCTCTCGATAGATGAATTGCTGCCCGGGAGATACAAAGATATTTCAGTGATAATTTTAAGGTTATTGTGAGGTATTTTATTCTAAGCCAGTTGTAAGTTATTTGTTCCTCTCCATAGAACAAGGTTTTTTGGTGCTGGTTCAGCCACTTTTATTGTTACTTATTTTAGGGAAATCGGGAACGAGAACAACCGAGGTTGGAAGTGTTTTTCGGGGACTATCCCCGAAAATGCGGGACCAAAGGTCACGTAACTCTAGAGGCCACTACTATATTCCTCAAGTTTGAAGATCTATTTTCAGGGAATCAGAAAAGGCAAAATGTATTTGTAGAAATCTCAATAACTAGGACATTTAAGAGATTATATCCGCATAAACCACTCAAATCAACAATTCATTTTTTTTCATCAGTTTATTGAACAAACAGAAAATTAGTGGTTTAACATGGTCTCTAAAAACGAGAGATTTTCAAAACATTCATTATCAGGAAGGACAGTATATCAATATGAAAAACGAGAACATCTCTTAAAGTAAAGAGCTAATAACCCTAGCATGGAATATCAAAATATATTTAGATTGAAATATCGGTATTCGTAGATAAACTTTCAGTCAATATTGAGCATATTCTAGGTTCGAATTTAAAGAATATCCCGAAGTCATAAACCATGTTCATAGGAAACACTAGAAATATCCCAAGAAATACTATTAGCCCTTCTCCGATAGTCAGATATTTCCTGAATATTCTACACGCATGTCAAGGAAATTCTGAATTATCTTAGAGACATTCCAATATTCCGCCAGCAAATTCGTAACGCATTTCTAGAATATATATCGTACTGTGTAAGACGTTCCTTGTAAATTGTGTATAATGTGTTATTTTACTAACATATGTCCTTTGAATTGGGATATCAAGTATAGGAATAGTATTCGGTAGTCTTTTGCAAATATTCCTTGTTTAGTGTTGTCGCTATGGACATTAAATCCGAAGCTAGTTCAATTTATGACTATAAATTGTACTTGTCTTTAAATGTTCAGCGAGTTATAAAAAATAACACTAAGTGACTCTTCTGTTTTCTAACAACCTGCCCTCTGCCGACGAGAAAAGGATAATATTCCAAGTAGTAAGACAGTTCTTTACATGGAGCAAATATAGAGCTTTTATTTATTTAAATACTAGTACCCAAAGTACCCTTCTAATGGTGCCGGATGCAGTGCTCGAAGTGGGCACGGTGTACCCTAGCATTTTTAATTTTGGATTTGGCGTACCCTGCCTACCTGTTCATTAATGGGAGCTCATTCTCTTCACTTTCAATAGGCAATTGTCGCCACTAGGAATTATTGTACCCTTACCTTTTGTAGCGTAACCATTCCCTTACCTTTTCTAACCCACTTAGAACGCTGGCAGGGGGGAGTAAAATACGTTGCCAACAACGAAAGATGTACTACTGCTACTACTACTTCAAATACTATTACTACTACTGGTACATCTACTATTACTACTCAGACTGCTAATACTACTGCAAATACTACTACTGTATTACTACTACTAGAATTACTATTGTTAGTACTAATACTACAACCTAATACTATTACAACTACTACTAATTCTACAACTTTTAGAACATTAAATTATTAATAACATCACATTTAATCTGTTTTAAAACATTAAATCTAAATCTTTTTGTTTTCAGCAATGCAAATTTAAATTTGAATTTAAATATCTAAACTATTTTTATTTATTTCTGATTGATGTTTTAGCTTAAAAGATGTACACAGTGTATTTATGTCATTTATGATTTATATATCGTATTGTTACATTGTCTTTAAAAGCTGAACAAATAATAATAAGTTATGAAAAAAGTACACTATAGAGGGTATTGTTCTTCAAAACGAAACCAGAAAGAGCCATCATGTCATTCAAGTTTTAAAATAATGGTTTACAGGACAGAAAATGTAAGCAGTAGATAATTTCTGGCTTGGTAATGTCTTTTCGTCAACAAAGGAAGTTAGTTTTCCTTTGTTATAAACAGAAGTGTTTAATAATATCACTAATTCGTTGCTTCACGATTAATTATTAATATTACAAATAATTATTTAATCGGCTGGAAAGACGATGACGCCATCTTATAAAGAACACCAGGTAAATTTTTCATGATACGGCTTTTAACAAATAAATATCAAACATTCTTTTCGATAGTAAAATTTTATTTCCATTCTTATTGCATTGATGAAAGATTTTCTCAGATGATTTTCCTCTCATGATAATAGTAATATGTTCTTGCGATATTACAGTTGTTAAAATTAAGATTTTGAACGTATGTTTTTCTACTTCATCAATCATGAAATACTTTGTCTGCTAGGAGCTAATCACAATTTATTTACTTAGCTCCAGAAAATGTAATAATTGTAATACCTATTTCAGAATATGTGAATTTGAGGTAAATATTTTAAAACTAGAATGAGCATAATACGATCACTCTTGCCATGAATACGCTTTCAAAAGCAGGGTCGTGTTATTTGTACTGAGGAGGAGAGTCCATTAATTAAAATGCATGTAACGAAGAAAAGGGAAATAAACAGTTTAAGAGAATGCTTCTGTTTATGATCGAATTTACTTTAAAATTATTAATAAAGATCCACTCACTACATTCCTTTCCAAATGTGAAATAATAGGCCTAGACGAAGATGTGAAATGACTCAATTACTTGATGACGAGTATTTAGTACGTTCGTTATTGTTGTTCTTGTATAGTGTTTTTCTAAATTAACCTTAAACATTGCGATAAATTTACTCATACCAGAACAAAAAGAACGCTTCCTTTGGAACTAATGTTGGAAATATGTTTAGTTTCGACGGAGAAGTGACACCGTCAGAAATGACCAAGTGTCTAGACAAATTATGATGTAAGGCTTAGCAGGTCACAATTTAATTAGTAGCTAAGGCATGGGCAAAATTGTGATTGAAAAATATAGCTAAGATGGAATTTCTATATTCTTATAGTACGGAGAGCCAGTTTGTTGACAATGAAATTCTTACGTCGGTAACCACTTCAGTGTTACACGGCCTGAGAAACGAACATTGCGCAAATAACTTCGATTATTATTTATCAACTCCACATCATCACATGTCAAAATATTACGTCATTTGTGACGATATTTCGCCATATTGCGTTGCCTCTAGCTTCCAAAGTACTCGTTTCTTCACAACTCTTCAAATACATTTTTATCTTAGTTTTGGTGTGATAACTCACTATCGAAATTTATCGCAGTACTTTAAGGACGCACTGTATATGTAACTGTAATAGGAAATATATTTTCTACAATCTATCCACTTTCAACTCTGCTTCTAGATACAAGAAATCCAAGAATGACATGAGAAAATGCATTGCCGTATAATATGTACAATGCGTTTCATGTATTAGAATGTATGCTACCATGATACAATTCTCTTTGGAAACATATGAAAAGGTCAACTCTACTAAAATAATATTTAAATCAGTGCAAGGCTGAGAAAAATTAAATACGAAGAAAGCTTGTAAAAATTTTAACACGGCTGCTTGACACCTATAAACTAAATAGTTCGTTCATTCATTTATTCGTGGACTAGTAATGACCATATTTGTTATTTGTAACAGGTACATGTGTGAAGTTAAATGAAATAGTAAAAATATTGTTCAATTCGAGAAGTACACCAAAGAAGAGTACATTTCTTTGACCCGGTGTTTCGTTTCCTCTCAATTTGCAAGTAAACGAGATATTCCAACATTTACTCATACCAAACCATATGCAAATTCATTTAACCATTCAAGGGAAAATTTTCAGTCAAATAGACAGTTTAGGCTATCGAAAGCCGCAATGGAGAAAACCTGTAAGTGTAGAGAAACAGTAGGTATCAGACAACACTACCTCCTTTTCCTTCAAGACTAATGGTCAAATAATGAACATGCCGGGCACTGAAATTGCATATTATGCGGAACCAGTGACTAAATATACCAGCTGGCGCTAAATCTCCTGGACTTACTTCGTATGCTCATCTCGCATCACAGATATATTGAAATAACCTGGCAATGAGATGAGACCAAGTTAAGCCGGAAGGGGCGGAGTATAGCATTTCCCTTTAATGTTAATATTCCCTACATTTCAAAAGTCTGCACTCCCCTACATTCGAGTAATGTCTGCACTCTCAGAATATTCACGAACTTACGGGACCTGCAAAACAATACATTTCACGAAATTTTAAAATTCGAATTAATGTATTATTATATCTAAAAAATGGACATTCTTCTGGAATCCACGGCAAAATCTAAAATATTTTAAAACTAAATTACGTTTTCCGAAAACTTGAAAATAACCTTACAAGAATTTTTTTGAATTTTGAAACTTTATTAATATGTTTACTATGTTTATTAATATTAATATATTTATATGTTTACTAAAATGTCTTTAAAATCAATGTGTACAAATTGAGGCGGTCTATGGGAAAAGGGCACATAAACAGTGTAAAACCCTATGTTTATGTGCCCTTTTCCATAGGAAGCCTCAATTGACATCGAGTTAGAAAGCTTCGTGCTTATTTTTAAGTGCCCCTCAAGAAATAAATGAGAAACCCTACTCTTTATTCCATACACCTATAAAATGTTTCACCATTTCTGGCATGTACACCAAATTCTAAGCTTTATCTATAAGATGATACGTTTTCAGAAACCTGCATATACACGTGCAAGAAAATTCTCAAATTCTTAGTGATTCTTCTAATTTCTTAATATCTCTGAAAAATCGAATTACTTTAAAAATTACCTTAAACTATAAGACTTTGCAATAATGTACTATTTATTATATTCGAAATCGTACAAAGTAAGAACTCTAAATCAAGTTGACAGAAATTTAAAATTATGAACATTTAACCAAATTGCTATATCTTAACACTTCAAAGGAAATTGGAATGTACGCCAAAATATAAGAATTTTTAACAATGTGAAACGCTTTCGGAAGATATGAAATAAAGATTCAACAAACGGTAAAAGTCTTGGAAACTTTGAAACTTGAATAACTTCTTTATTTGTACATATGTCTTTAAATTTCAAGCTCTTCTCGTATCTTCATCCATGTCTGATTCATATTTAACTTAATAATACATTTATCGTACGTAGAGATAAATAATATAATCCTGAAATTTTAAATACTGAATAAGTGTTCTGTTTACCAATATATTTAAAGATTTAAACAGTTCTTCTATCTCCTTGGAATTCTGTCTTTCATGAAATGTTTTTGGAAAATTTCTAGCTGAAAACGAACTTATCACATTTATAAATTATGTGCATAATTTAAGTACATATTAATAATTCTACAATATAAGTTCAAATGGTTCTAGATGAAGAAAAGGTAAAATATTTGCACACAAAATAAGCAAATGTCTGTAATTCTCCTTCTAGTGGTGGCAATAATACTTTACAGAGGGTATCTTTATATTGTAAAGATATATACGTATTGAAGTAGTCAGTTACTTTCTCACCAATTCAAAGAATTCAATAGTGCAATTTGTCGGGATTTCACGTAAATAGATGCAGACAACGATACACTTGCAATTCATGGTTACTTCTCAATTATATCATATTTTACCATAAAAGTTATCAGAAATATTAGATATAACATATAATAACTGACGATAAATTGTAATGAAATCAGATTACACGTGTTCGGTGCCTATTATTTTTAAACCTTTGATCCAACTGAACTCAAAAGTAACAAAAGCTTACAGTAAGGCACTTGTAGCCGACATTGAGGACTTGTCAATTTTATCATTCGCGTGTACCGTTCAAATAAGAAATAAATGGACATTAGATGGGAATTAAAAAGAAGTGAAGGAAATATCATTGTTGAAGAACGGTTCATGTGCTAGTTCCTAAGTATTACCGATTAATAATGATATCCATTTATAAAAATAAAGTATGATAATTAAAAAAGTTTCTTCTCCCGTTTTTACATCAACTAACGATTAGCCATTTTCTTTAATTTTAGTTTCATCTGTAAAAGAAAGTAACACGCATGGATAAATACACCAGGTACACCATCAAATGTCCAAGAATATATAGAAGGATCCGGAAAAGCGCTTCAACAAGACATGCGTCCTTGAAAGGTACATAAGAACATAAAAACAGCATCGACTTCCCAATTCAGCTTTCGTTTTATAGCAGTGGGTGATTGGAATTTCCTTCTCTGCAAAAATCTTCTCTGCTTCTGCTTTTCGAAATATCCTCCAACCCTGGGATAAGAACGGATCTAAAACATTACAGATGACATGATTATCCCAGAGCGAACAGAAATCTAGAAGAACATATTAAGAGAAGATATCATACTCCATTTGTATACAGTAATCGCGAAGAAAATGCTAAAGATGACATTACCATCCAAATATATATATGAATATCGAAGAACATGTTAATGATGACATTATCATCCAAATGTATACAGAAATCTCGAAGAACGTGTTAAAGATGACATCATCATCCCAATGTATACAGAAATCTCGAAGAAGATGTTACATCATCATCACAATGTATATAGAAATCTCGAAAAAGATGTTACATCATCCCAATGTATACAGAAATCTCGAAGAACGTGTTAATGATGACATTATCATCCCAATGTATACAGAAATCTCGAAGAACATGTTAATGATGGCATTATGATCCAAATGTATACAGAAATCTCGAATAACATGTTAAAGATGACATATCAGTATCCCAATGTATACAGAAATCTCGAAGAACATGTTAAAGATGACATATCAGTATCCCAATGTATACAGAAATCTCGAAG
>JAGDQP010027960.1:10968-24534 GCA_022664845.1 Lepisma saccharinum
GTTAAAGATGACATATCAGTATCCCAATGTATACAGAAATCTCGAAGGACATGCTAAAGATGACATTATCATCCAAATGTATACAGAAATCTCGAAGGACATGTTAAAGATGACATCATTATCCCAATGTATACATAAATCTGGAAGTAAACTTTGAAGATGACTTTGTCACACCAATTTAATAGTGGAAACAATTTTGTACTTCTATCTTCTTAAGTTATAAGTTTAAACAAAAGTGTAATACATTAGTTAATATATCATTTATTGAATATTAATGATAATAGATTTTGTTCTTGAGTACAGAAAGCTCACTAAGTTTTTAAATATAAAGAAATATAAATATAAACGCATAACGTAACTATATAATAAATTTTAGCTCCCATTTCTATGGATTGTGAGTGTGAAATATGATATTTTTTTATAATATGTTCTCGGTGAGAGAATTGTACATCAGCATACCATTGATCGTGGGTCCGTATGATCCAATCTTTGTGTCAGTAATGTAGGGTTCGGAAAAAAAGGGATGTCTTGAAATGTTATTTCTCATAACATAAGGTCACATGGCGTATGAAATTCATAGAAGAATTTGGGTTATATGATGTCAACATTCTTCGCGTCTTTCCGTAATGAGAAACTTAGTGATAAAGTTTCAATTAGGTCGGTCTCTTTAGAAGATGAGCCACGATGATAACGAACCAAAGTTGTCGTCAAGGCAACTAATATCCAGAAGTTTGAACTAGTGTGACTTGATAGATGGATCACCGAGAGACGTTAGTCACTATTGTCGGAATTACCTACAGTCGCGTTCATACAATACTACTCGACGGGCTGATTACGTAAGGTTTGCGACGCGTGGGTATCATAAAATCCGACTGAGGAACAAAGCCTTTATGCAGTTCTATCTACAGCATGTAGAGCATTTCAGATTCGAGGACGACAATTTCACAGTTCCACATTAAGGCATGGGACTAGACAGCATATCATCACTGTGGCCCTCAAATGAATCGTGTCAGTATGCAGTCGAAAATTCCACAGAAAAAGACCAAACACCAGTCAATTACAAGAAATATAATAATGACTGTTCCTTGGTTACCATAGCCCTTCACTTTGGATTCCTTAGAGCGATCGCGAGATCAATACCCTTCCATCCTTCCGACAGCAGATCAAGAACCAGAGGTATGGTTTCCTAATGATGGGCGTTACATTTCACTACGGTAGCACACGAACCCACACAGGCACCCTGAAGTAAGGTAAATTCAATTTGTAAATACTGACCATACTTCCAACAATCCTGATTTATGGCAGACATGGTTGAGTTTATTATAATTACTCTTATACATACAAGGAGTGTTATGTTTTGAATCAACTATTGCCCTGAGTATTTTGGCTCTAATCGAAATGTCATTACACTTTCAGACACGCTTCCCTGGAATATAGTAATGGAGTGGAAATCTCGATAGTAAAAAAATGCCTGCGTTAAAATCCATCTTATTTTGCTTGCATTTGATAGTACAATAAAATTGACTTAATATATAAAGCAAGTACTCTGTGTGTTAGCCACATAAAGTTATTGTTAGTTTCCCTAATATTATGATACCTAAGTTTAAATTGTAATGAAGTTGAGAACTTTGAGCGTCTATATGTTTAGAGCACGAACGAAAAGAATTATCAATTAACTATTTATTATACATCGTTAGTCATGTGTGATTTCTTTAATACATTTGAAGACTCAGAACATGTCAGTTGATGTGTTGTGTTTCTAATACAAAGTTTAGTTGCTGTTTAACCACTTAAGTTATTTTTACTGAAGTCGTTCATAAAATGTCGATTTTTTCACTACATTGTTATCGTTATTGTAAATACATCGGTTACTGACATCTAAGTTTTTAACTTTGAGCACTAAAAATTTCAACTAAGGTGTTAAAAAGTACAAAAATTAAAAACCCGAATATATTCGATCACTATCAAAAGTAGAAATACACACAGATATATTACGGATAATTATTTTATGACCATTTATGACAATGTGTTCAGGAACTGTTCCGAAGAAAAAAACACAAAAATACATTTTTAATTGTAATACAATGCTAGTCACTTCAAAATACTTTTTACGAATTAGCAACTTCAAAACTCCGAACAATTTGACTACTATGAAAACTTAAAGTATTTTGACTCATCATACAAAATATTTTAGCATATATTTTTGCTAGCCCCGTCAGAAGGCTGCACCTTCTATTTGGAAAGAGGAGGGAGTTTGGATAGGTAAGTTGGACTATGGATTGTTACTTTAATCTTACGGCTGTTTATTATTTATTCATTCATTATTCATGTAGGACATTAAGAGCTTTCCATCTAATAATATTGGAGATTGTATATAGATCATGGTAATGGGGAATGAAGGTGAGGTGCAGTTATACATCACAACACTTTTAACACGGTAAAGACGAATGCGGGTGGATCTTCTTGTTCAGGGGCTGCTCTGACATTGATGGAGACAGGTGAGGTCCTATTAGTACACTGTAGCTTACTGTTCAACATATGATGGTTATACGTTGTGAGGGGTGTCTGGTAAGTGACTGGTGACAGTGTATAGTTATATACTGTGAGTAGCAGTGAGAGTAGTGGAAGAACGTATGTTAAATTATGCTTAGTGGTTCTATCGTGAAGTAGTAGATGAAGTTCATATGGCTGGCTTATGTATTTGAGACATAATGATTCTAGGTAGAGTAGCTAGTGTGGAAAGGTTGATGTGTTGATAAAGTCCTTCGTTGGACACGGTAGTTTGACACGATAGGCAATTCTTAGAGTATGTCGTTCGACAATTTGAAGCTTTTCGTATATTTTGAGGTTAACTAATATCTAAGTGCGAAGCCATAAATCAGTACAGGTCTAAGAAATGCTTTCCATGTATTTATGACGGTTCATGATTTTAGTCACCGCTTGTTCCGGTAAGACATTTTGGAAGATTCAGTCGGTTGGTAGCTTTAGTTATGATCTTTTGTAGATGATGGTAAAAAATGATACCACTGTATGTGACTTGATGACAGGGACGGATAGGTTAGTGAAGTACTTCAATGTTGAGTAGTTAGGGATTTCTTCGGACTCGAGATGTCGCTTTCGGTGAATGGAAAGATAGCCTGCGTCTTATGGGAATTGATGATGAGTTTCCATTTACTGTACCATGATGTTGAGTGTGCGATGATGTTCTATGCGGAATTGCTAAGCACTAGGAAGACAGTATCATCGGCGTATTGAAATGTGGATGTTGGGTGGTAGAGATGGGAGATCAGCTACGAATAGCAAATATATGAGAGGTGATAGGTATGATCATGTGGAACTCCTCAATTGAGGAAATTTGGATGGGATAATTAATGTGTTGTTAATGGTGGTATAGGATATGTGCTTGGTGAGAAAATTGAATATGAATCTAATATAAGTGATTGGGAGACAGAACGTTTGAAATTTGTAGATCAATGCCTGATGTCAGACTCCGTCAAAAGCATTTTCTAGGTCACATAATACCAGGCACTATGACTTAGAATAGTTGTAGGTAAATATTGTATCCAAAAGGTTCAGGATATTTATGGTGCTTCCTTTAGTTGGCAGTAAGTGATTTGATCGATTCCTGATGCAGAGTTACGTTTATGTGTGATGGCGTGAATGATTTCTTCGAAAATGATTGGTGCGGAAAGTGTGTGATCGATGTAAGGCTGTGGCTGTGGTGAGGGGAAAATCAATGCTGTCGTCTGGATGTCATCTAAATGGATTGATGGGAATATGTGGTGTGAAAATATGCACTTACTTACTTCACGACCAGTTATTACAATATATATATAGAAACTTTCGCTGCCATATCAAAGCTTATGCTACTCAAATGAAAATCTTTGAAGAAGGAAAATTTGCAAGAACGTTACTGAAAGAAGGATAAAATTATTTTATATTAACCGAACCACAAGTCACTTCAACTCTATTACATTCCATCCTGATTTTATTTAATAAGTGGAAGTTGTATGCCCTCTTCCCCAGTAGTACACAAACGTGTTTTAAAAGTCGATTTTGAATCAGTTCGTTGATTAAACGTTATCGGTTGAAAAATGTAGGTTTAATTTTAAATCATATTTCGACAAAGGCTTGATATTGTTGAAAATATGTTAATTCAACGTGGATTCAACATTTATTTTCAACTATGGTATAGATTTTTATTTAATATAATACAATTTGCAACTAAAAGATATTGAATCCCATTAATTATTTTTCTCTGTTCTCCTTTTCATGTTGAAAACACATTGAATTTCAACCTATATTCAACGAAAATTTGTTTTAATATTGGTGGCCAAGATCATCTTTCCAAGTTAATTGCGTAAAAGTAGTGTTTAAAAGTGAATAGAATAAAATCAACTACATTTCTCATGTTCTAATTTGTATGTTGAAAACAGATTGAATTTTTAACTATGTTTCATTAAATATTTAATTTCGTTAACTGGGTGATAATATGAAGTGTTTTCAAATTTCCTTTCCAACTATGACATATATTTCGCGTTATATGCTTTTCTTTAGGTTCTACTACACTTCTTGAGAAATGCAAATTTAATAGTGTAGCGGTGGTCATAGTGTTAAATAAGGAAAAATGCACATAACAAAGAAAGAGGGAAAGCATACTTTATTCAATTCTCACATGATGGTGAAACTACACGTTTGGATTTTTGGCGCTTTCAAGATTGCCTTTTCTTTCATATACCGTAAAAGAGTAGTGAATCTCAAGGTGACTTCGTTGTCTAGGGATAACGTGTCGAGCTACAAACGACAAGTACGGAACGTTCCAGCTTCGGGTCCTGCAGCAGACACTTAGATTATTTGCTGTTGGAAAGTTAATACCGTATGTCATGATGAAAGGACGGACAAAATACAACTAAATATGTATAGCAGTAGACAGTAAAACTGCTCTGTTTTAGCCAGCTTCTTCGTTAGCTTCTTGATTTAAACAAATTTCTTGTCATTCATTATTCAACGTCGAATAAACCGTTTAACAGGTGGGCATTTTGGTACATTTACATTAATATAACGTTTCGGTACTAACGTTTAATCCACGTAATTTCAACATATGTGTACTACTGGGGTTGTGGTACCTATGTAACCAACTGCACAAAATATATGTATTCGAAGTTTCAATCCACTTTCACTGGATTGTGGATTACCTGAATATTCTCATAATTGTAATATTTTGGAGCAATTTAAATCTTGAATATATTCGTGACTTTATCATAAGTGATTAACATGAACGTATACAGAACTCTTGTGGAGAATACTCACTTTGAAAGTGGTTATATTCCTGTTCAAGCAGTAAGATCGTTGTAATATATGTTGTTACAAGAGAGAACTTAACATATTATAAGCTTTGCATTTAGCGAATTTTAGTGCTGAAATTCCAACACAGCTTTAATTACTGTGAAATAATATATTTGCTCTTCTTAATAAATAATCGTTTCTTGAAGTAACTGAAAGTTTCTGGTGAAAATGTGTTAACACGCATCTTGCGCCAACTGTTGAAAACGCTTTCAATCTTATTCTCGGTATATTGTTCAAAGGTCCAAAGCAATTTAAATTAAATAATACCATACTTATATAATATTTGCTGTGACAAGTGAGAGAATTTTTCAAAGTAAGAAACGGCTTTTCTGTTCCATTTTTTTTGTTTGCATATTTAAAATACAGAAGACATGTACAATCAGGACAACAAGGCTGGACTCATCCAAAAACAGACCGATCCATGCTACAAAGTAACAAATTAATATTAAAATGAAAGCATCAAAATATACAATTTACTTACATTCCAGATGCTGATATATTAAGATACAGCGCATGAGTTTATAGACTCTCTGCAATTTGGAAATTGTCAATTTTCGTCTGCCAACCACTGGTAACAAATGCAGTGTATGCACATTGAATCTTGGTTGCCCTATCGCGTTCTTTCTCCAAAGTCCTAATGCCTTCCAGTATGCGATTAATGAGTTCTAGCGAATACCATAGCATTACACGATCATGCATTGTCCAGACGTATTCGATGGGCTACGTGTCCGGTGATTAACTGGTCATGGAAGTGTTTGAATGCCTTGTTGTACCGTCCAAGCCAGGGTCGTTTCCGCAGTGTGATGTGCGGTTATTTTAGTCAACATTTTGGGTGAGTAAATGTAGTCGGATATTACCTGAAAATATTGGAAGAAGCTTTTTCTCCGATGTTCTGACGTATTTTACGCTTTTATCACTGCATACACATTCCATGAGCTCGGATACCATAACCGTATCCTACATCATAACGGAAAATTGGCCCTGTTTGAAACTTGACTGTAGCCAGTTCATGTTGAATTCTGGGCAAAGGCTTTCTCTAAACGCATATGCGTCCGCTACTTGAAAATGGAGCAATGGGTGATTCATATAAGAGAACGTTGTCCATTGTTTTCGTTTTCCAACTCCATAATAGCTGCAGTGATGACTGGCACCTGGAAACTGCTCTGATGTCCTAGGTAATGAAGTTAAAAGACAACTGTGTAAGTTTTTACCCGGAGGTGTTCTGCAAAGTCTGCAGCTTTGCAAAATGGGTTGCTTTCCACCAACAGTTTGGTAACCATCGGTTATCGTGCCTTTGAGCCAGGGCGACCTGAATGTTGTATACTGCAATTTCCGCTTGTGCTGTTTTCAACTGTATGATTGTCGTAGTGTTGGAGGATGAATCTTCAGTGCACGGAAATTTTTCGCTGGGATATACTGTCTACATATTTTACAACAATGAGCCCTCGCTGAAAATCAGTCAATTCTGTGGCCTCAAAGATTTTATGCAAACTTATTGATGTCGAGACTAAGCCACTATGTACAAACCTACAGAAATATCAATACGCAGTTAGTACCATACAACATAGTTTTATTTCCGAAATGTAAGGTTTCTATTTGCTTATGAGTTGCGTACTGTTGGTTATTTAACATTTTATCTTAGAAAAGGCCCACTCTGATATATTATGCCCACCTGTGTCCCACCCACAGCAAAATGTCTGCCTCCGCCATTACTTCAATACAATTTATTTCTTAGCTAAACCTGACAGGTAACTTTATATATATTTGGTTAAACAAAGCAAAGTATTGTTTACATGCCTCATGCATATATACTGGGAACAAAGAGAAGTTAGTTTCTAGTTTTGACTCATAAAACTGGCCTTTCGAATTCCAACGAATCAATTTTGGATGCATTTTAAACCACCACGCAGCTAAGCTACTGCAATCTGCTAACAAATGCATGAATCTCATTCTATAATCGTTTCCATAACCCACATCATTACGGATTCCTTTGGCATTATTTTCCGGTTAGAGTCAGATCAATAAGACGAAGAAAAGTTCAGACAGGTATGGTAGAACAGCATTTGTTTTTTTAATTTCAAAACACCTGCTTCTCATGTCATCAACGGAAAGTTTTCTTTGTTATTGCTATACCATAAACAAAGTCTGAAATGCTTCACTTTAGAAAATGAAAAATAAAAACTTACATAAATATATGCTTGTGGATAAAGTTTACGGATATTTATTTCAATTTCTATACAATATATTAAAATTAAAGTAAATAAAATTCCCATAAAAGTGGAGGAAGGTCACATTTTATACGTATTCCTCGGGCGTAGAAATACCTCACAACGGCTCTGCAGTTTAAGTATCAATTTCTGACGTTCATGCTTCGATATGTACAAAATGAATGTACAAAATAGAAGTGTGGCATTCGCAAATCTTCCATCTCGACTGTAAATGATCTCGTTCTTTCGTCTGCTTTCTCAACCACAGGGTTGGAAATTCGTTCAAATTTGTTTATCACTTAGATTGTTGTTGCGGGAGCTTGAAATTAGCACTTGGATAGAAACGTCACTCGTTTCCGGATACTAATGCACTAGTGAGGCATACAAATCTGCGGTTGCAGATACTACCGATCCTAGCGATTTGCCTTTAATATTTACACTTTTACGGTATAGCTTGCTTTAAACTCACAGCATTAAAAACATGTTTGAGGTAAAAGTTGTTGCCTTTTTCATGAACTTTATAATAATGTACAGTATATATCAATACGATTGAACAATTATTGTGTTAGCTAATGAGGTAGCAATGAGGCGTACTAGACTGCGAATCTTCTATGTGTACCCTGTCCCCATTAGGCTGTTGCGAGCTTTCAAATATTATGGCAGTTTGTATTTGCTGTGTTGCGGCATGTAAAATAGGTGATGAATTGGTAGTGTATTCAAGCGGCCTGTTCATGTGATATATCACGTACACAGATAGCAAGTATGATGGACAAAACCTCATTTTAGGTTTTATGAAGGGAGTAACGAGAAAGAAGAGTGGTTCTGAATTACAGAAAGTTAAAAACCATTAGTGATAAACCATCCTATTATATCAACTATAGGACCAAGATTGCTCCTGTCGTTTATACAAACAAGTCTGTTATTAACCCTTCGCCGATTATATGGGACAAAATATCTATTCAATCTATTACCGTCCACTGGAGTCTGCACATCATACCATAAAACTTATGTATATAAAAATGATCTCTCTCATCCACGCAGGACTATCAAAAATTAATAATGAGAGGTATCTTCATCACGTGTTTGACAACACAGATGTAAGTATCTGCCTGCTACATAATTTAGGTACTTCCATGCTATGGACAGGATCTGATGTTTTACACCTAGTACCAGTACTAATACTCAGGTAAAGGTTCAACAAATTCAGAGTGGCTCTTTCAGTCTTGGAGATATTCGTCTGTGCTAAAACCAAAAGAAAAGTAGAAGGAGTGGCCCTAATAACGTGCCTGAGGATTTCAATGAACTCAAGAACTGTCGGAAGCCTCAAGAAGCAACTCACCCTTTAATTTGATGTGGTTTGTCGGATTAAACAAACAACCGGGATGGAATTGTTTGATGGACAACCCTATTACTAACTATGAAACGTGTGAATAGATATACATAATGCCAGTACGATTAATAAATTTGCATCCTAGTACTATTTACACGCCATTATGCATGACAGCAGATTAAAAAACTCAGCTTGTCATCATAGTCACAGTTGGTCCACTTGCGTTGAATTAAATTGGATTCGATTATGTCCTTTAGGCGTCTATGGCTCAGACTGGGATAGGTTAGGAGAAAGGAAGCACACTCTGATTCCGAATATTACGTTCTCTTTCCAACTCTTCACGCAACCCATCGTTTCATTTCAAACTATCTTCAATAATGTCTATAATTCTCTTTTCACAATTACAGTTTCTGTATCGATTTTTCCCACTAAGAGCACACAATAAATCAAAATCAATCATTCTTCTTTTAATGTATTTCTAAGTAATTTGTTAAGTTTAATGCACTCATTCCGCGAGGCGAATTTTCACAAGATCCTGACAGCTTGTTTAAAATGATAACCGATTATTACGCCCTGACAGAAAATAATAAATATAACCTACAGCATTCAATACAGTTTCATAATAGGTAGACAGTGTGATCTTACAAGTTTTTTGTAATCAATGTTCTTAGGAGTCTTCTATAACATTATGTAGGATACATTCGTTCAAAAATTATTTCAAACTGCTTTCTTTACACAGCGTTATATACTGAAAAAAGGTTGTCTACTCATACTTACTTCATTATTACTTTCTTGCAAAGACAATTTCACTTACTTAAATTCTTATAATTATTGTAATCTAATTATGTATATTATGTAATGTATGTATTATTTATCATGCATCACTCTTCGTTTCTTTGCTTAAACTGATTTATCAGTTATTAATACATTTCATAATTTTTGTGTATTTTCAACTAACTGTATAAATAGCAAATTGTACAACTTTATAATTTTTAGTCATAGGAGTTTCCATATTTTATATACATGGATAATTTCTATTAATTTTTAAAAAAAATGTAAAACTGATGCAAGTCATTTTTTTTCAAATATGCCTATAGCACTAAGAGAAAAGTACTTGCGAAAACCAAACCATTGTTTTAGAAATTTGATTATATTTCAACCATGCATGTATTGAATTATTCTTACAATGTACCAATGGTTTTCACAGAAACAAATTCTTTTAAATTTAAGGTTTGTCTTACTTTACATATTATATATTTTCTCCGTAACTAAGCAAGTGTAAACCATAGATTCTTGTATGTTGTTGCAGGATACATAGAAAAATATTTTAGTAGTAAATTTGATTTCCAAGTATCAGTGGCGTAAATGTAAGGGAAAAGAAAAAAAGCTGCCGCAAACATTCGCGAAAGCTGCTGCTTCTATCATGATCTCACACCAGAACAAGACTTAAAAGTGGGCGCTAAATTTTTGTTATTGACGGACAATTGTCTGCCCAAACTTCTCAGAGACACCTGTCCGTGACAAACAATTGTTGCGGACAAATGCCTGCAAATGAGTACTAGGCCTAAGACAATATTTTGAAAGAAAATATGAATAACAGCAAATACTAAAAATAAAGAAAATCACTTCGTGTAGGACATAGCTGGCACTTGATATCGTATCCTTAAAGGCTCTTATCTGTTAAAATATTGGACTCAATTACTCTAGAAATCCAGAAAAGAGAATAAAAGTGGCAACGAAAGACAAGTGGTCACATGCCATACTACGAAGTGAAAATCATTGTGGCAAGAAGTACTTAAGCTAAAAAACATGCGAACAAACGCTTGCAAAACCAGCACATACGGGTATAAGTTATTTGAGGTTCAGAATAACTTGTGAGACTCTTTTCTTTTTGAACGCTAAAGCGCACAAGTGCTTCCTGCAGAAACTTTCACGTGAGCATCGACCCAATTAAAAATATCTGGCCCTTACACACAAGAGAATGACGGTGTTAACATAATTTCAGGGGTTCGGTTTTCGATATCCCCAATGATCAGTCTATAACAAGTGTTGTTTTTGAAACATGTCTTTTTCAATGAAGTTAATACATTTTAAAAATGATCTCCATATAATTATGTGCGAAGGTTGGAAATACCTTTAGTGTGATGTTGATAAAATATTTCTGAATATAGGAGGGAAATCCAGCTAATGCTGCCCGCGGGACGTTATCGCCACTGTACTCCTGGATTCACCACTGGAGTAATTTGAATTTGTTTATGCTCTTTTGGGAAGGTTGGCTCTGACTTGTCCACGACCATCAGCAATCAGGTGGCACTTTATGATACTTCTGAACTACATGCATACAGTCTGCTACGCGAACTAGCAGCTGCCTAGCGAAAGCAGTAACGGAGAAACTGACTTCAGATTTCAGTTCATAGTACTCAGACGTTATTTATAAGTTGACTCCACAACCATTCTGCAACGTATTAATATACTAAATACATGTCACTAAAATTGGATATATTCCATTCGCCTTTCCAATATTTTCTTTGCCTTCGCTTTCGATAGCTATTCCTATGGGAAAATTAACACTACATGCTTTCTTAACGGTAGTTTCTCGCTAAATACATTTCAGTACGTTGTCATGGGGTCGACCAAAAGTTTTCATGAAGAACGGTAGTTCTTCGAGTGACTTTGACAAAGAACTCTGTTAGCGGCACTGTATGTATACAGCTAGTTTCGGATCTAGCAAGCTGAAAGACCGATTTTGATATTGAACTTGCATTTGAAAGCTCTTTGCTATACTGGCAGAAAAAACGTTGGGTCGGTAGAACCTCCCTAGAGCTGTTCGAAGAAAAATTCAGAATTTAACATTTCTAATGATAGCACTGTCACTAGACCATATAGGTGGCCAAAATTTCGTGATCATAATCTACGCGTCAATACCTTTCAAACAGGGTATAACACGTCAAATTCGGTGAAGGGGTTCAAAATTTATGACTTTGTTTAACTCAATCACAGAATTTTCAAAAATGAAGGGTTGGAGAAATAAAGGTGATTAATCCTTTTTTTATATAATTTGAAGGAGAGTATTTTAAAGTTGGACTGATCTCCTTTATTACGCCTGGTTTATATACCTTTTGTCTTTCATTTTCACGTGGACTGAACCTCGTTATTTCCCATCTGATAATTGTGTTGCGAAGCTTATGTTGCAGTGTTACATATTGCATTAAAAACATAAAAATCCCGAAAATGAACTCATCCCCTTTAATTCTCCAACCCTGATAGAAAAGTGTGTCTGTCATTCTGTCTGCCTTTTTGCTTTAGCTCGAAATGGTTACTACCAGGGCGTTTTGGGAATAAATTGCTTGCTAACCTCGTAGAGTCAAATTGATGCTTATTTTTAGGTAGAAAAATCTACCTATTGAGATCAGTACCATGTAATATATATATATATATATCTGCTGTAGTAAAAAGTAATCCATTATTTTTGCATGACATTGAAGGCTTGACTTACCATAGTTAGAATGATCCGATTTAGGCCACATATGCGCCGTTTTGTTCGATAACGTGTTGCCATTTGGAAGGTAATATCATGATGCCTCTCTCATAGAAGCCCTTGTCCCTATTGGCAAAAAATTGAGACAATCGATGTTCACAAGCCTCTCTTGACGCGACTTTTCCACCAGCAAACGTGTTCGCCATGGACAGGAACAGATGGTAATCACTCGGTGCCAGGGCCGGACTATAAGGTGGATGCATAAGAACCTCCGAACCAAGCTCCCGGAGCTTCTGGCGAGTCACTATCGATGTGTGTGGCCTGGCGTTGTCCTGGTGGAACACAATGCCTCTCCTATTGGCCAAAGGTGGGCGCTTCTGGTCGATTGCTGCCTTCAGACGGTCCAATTGTTGACAGTATAGTTTCGAGTTAAGGGTTTGTAGGGGGGCAGCTCATAGTAGATAATTCCCTGCCAATCCCACCAAACACACAGCAAAACCTTCCTGGCCGTCAATCCTGGCTTGGGCCCCGTTTGCGCCGGCGCAACGCGCTTCGACCAACCGTTTTCGCGTGACGTTGTCGTAAGTGATCCACTTTTCATCACCAGTCACCAACCGCTTCAGAAATGGGTCGCTTTTGTTGCGATTCAGCAGCGATTCGCAGATGGAAATTCGGTCCATGAAGTTTTTTTGTGTTAACTCGTGTGGCACCCACACATCAAGCTTCTTTGTGTATCCAGCCTTATGCAAATGGTTCCACACGGTTTTTGTGCAATGTTTAGATCTTGGGCAGTCGAAACAGTGGTTACATGACGGTCGGACGCTACAATGTCCATGATTTTATCGACATTTTCGACACGTGGCCTTCCAGTGCGTGGTACATCTTTGACTTCAAAATTACCGGAACGGAATAGACGAAACCAAAATTGGGCGTGATTGGCTGTTACAGTATCAGGACAATAAACACTATTCACATTTGCAGCCGCCTGGCTTGCGTTTTCGCCTTTATCGAAGAAAAACTGTAAAATATAGCGTATTTTCTCTTTGCTAGTGTCCATTTTGACGCGCGCTCACACAACACTGAGTCAACTCATCACAACTATCTGAACAGTGTTTGTAGTACGCAATTTCATTGTATGAACGCCATCTCGTTGAACCCGATCGGACTTATACAACGCGAGCTACAGATCACTGAAGCCATCTATT
>JAGDQP010027961.1:0-24533 GCA_022664845.1 Lepisma saccharinum
AAGAAGAAGACGATCATTACAGTAACAGTGGGTTAGTAAACAGTCAAAATAGTAATAATCTTCTAACAGCGGACTGTATAAAGAATAAAACACATGGAACGGTGATAAAAACCCACACAAGAAAGAAAAAAAATAATGGGCACCAGAAAACTTTAGTAATACTGGGACCAACTTTTATATATATATATATGTAAATAACAAAACAAGTAAACTTCCAAAATATAGATTATGGAAAAAATTTAAACAATAGATTCAACGACAGAACGGTCTTGTATTTATAAACATCGTGTATTATGTTTGAAATTGTAACCTTAAAATATATAAATAATTATTTTTCGTCTTTATTTTAGATTTTTGTACTAATAACAAGAATTTTACTTTAGACGACACTTGTAGGAGAAACAGACAGGAAAGACATTCTCATTAGGAAGATAAATTCCGAAGAAAGAAATCATAAAGAGAGAAAAGAAATTAGAGTATAGACTAAAGTGACTCTAATGTAGTTGTATTATTATTATTTTTTTTTTTTTTTTTAGAAGTGTTAGTGACCCCTAATATGTGTAACTTAAAATGTAAAAATGCTTGTGTATGAAGCATAAAATATATTAAATAATTATGAACATTAAAACAATAAACGAGAAAGAAAAATGTGAGTTAATTTCTTCAACGCATTATGAGGACTCATCAACCTTCACTCCTCACCTTGTGAATACGCCCTATAAGCGAAAGACTGAGACCTGAACAAATCTTTTTTTTTTTTAAGTATTTGAAACAGCAGGTAAATTTACAAGAAGCTCAGATGTTCTAGATTCAGAACAATTGAATTTCTTTAAATGCTCAATGTTCCGCTTACCAATAGGTTCTCCGGTCAAAGTTTTCAATTCAGCGTAGTTAGATACCAAACCTTCTATCAAGAAAGGACCATGTTACTTGAGAAAATATTTACTTATCTTCCTGTCAATAGCGGAACTATGATCTCTAGACTTCAAGAAAACCAAATCTCCTACCTTGAAATGAATTGCTCTATCTGAACACAATATCTTATTTCTCTTATGACTCTTAGCTGTATTAGCTAAAACCATCTGATGTCTCCTATATTTAAATCAACTGTAGATAATTCCTCAGGCCAGGAAACTTTTCTTTTGAAAGAATCAGTAGCGGAGAAATTCAGGAATAATTCAGCCGGAGCAAAATCAGTCACAGAAGATATAGAATTGTTTAAAAGAGACTGGACCTGCATCAATTTACCACTCGAGATCTTGTGGTTATCATGACAATACATGCGCAAGAGCCTATTTAATTCCCGGTGAAATCTTTCTACAACCGATGCCCGAGGGTTATAGTGGCAAGTGGAAAATGGAAGATACCCAAAGAAGTACAAGCATGGGACATAAATTGAGAACCCTGATCTGAAATCACCACCCGAGGTAATGGAAATGGTATCTTTTAACGAAAACATTAATAATTCCTTAGTATTAGCTGTACGCAAAGGATACAAAGTCAAAAATTTAGAATAAACGTCCAACAAAGAGAAAATATAATAATAAGAAGAGCTACAGGGAAGTTTGCCCACCAGATCTATAGAAAGTTTATCATGAGGATGATTTGAATGAACATGATAAGTTTCCCGAGCAATTGCTTGAGAAGAGATTTTGGTTCTAGCACAAACCAAACAATCGTTTATGACGTTTGAAAAATAAGATTTCATGTTTTTCCACCAATACATTCTTCGAGCAATTTGAAAACATTTTTGAACACCAAAATGACCTCTTTCATGTGTTTCCTGAACCACTCTTAATATTAAAGATTTGGGAACCACCAACCGCCAAATAGAAGGATTAAATTTACTTCGACAATATATAACAGCTGAATCCACACAATAATTCCCATTACCAGATTTAATCTTCTCTCGAATCAATCTACAAAACTCATCCTTAATTTGTTCACATTTGAAAAGTTCAATAAACTCTTCCCTAGAACTCTCAACCAAAGTAGTACTCACTTCCCAGTGCACAATCTCAACATCCCCCTCTGCCGGAGGGAAACGTGACAAAGTATCAGCCACAAAATTATCAATTCCTGACAAGTGTACAAATTGAAGATTATATTCCTGTAATTTTAGAAGCAACCTACTAGTTCGTACCATTCGTAATTTGGATAGTCGAAGTTCAGTAATCGATTTATTGTCAGTATGAATAAATGTTATACGCCCAATAATGAAATCGGAAAAGTAGTTACAAAGGAAGACTATGGCCAAAAGCTTTAGTTGAAACATAGATAGTGAATATTCACAAGGTTTTATTCTTCAACTAGCATAGGATATCACACCATACTCTTCATCATATCCAATCTGTGACAGGTATCCAGCTAAAGAAATCTCGCAAGCGTCCGAAAAAATATGGAAATCCTTATTGAGATCCGGCTGTATCAAGGCAGGAGGGGACACCAAAGCTTCTTTAACCCCCTTGAAAGATTCCAGTTCCGCAGGACCAAACATAAATTTAGCATCTTTCCGTAAGAGAGCAACAAGCGACTCTACTAAACAAGAAAAGTTTTTTATGTACTTTCTTCTCCAGCCAGCTAAACCCAAAAAACGGCGTAGCTGACGTTTCGTACGCGGAAGTGGAAAATCTCTAATAGGTTTATTCAGCCTGGAATCTACCTTAATCTCCCCACCCGACACGATATGGCCGAGAAACGGAATCTCAAAAAGGAGAAATTTTGACTTCTTAAAATTCACTGATACATTCGCCTCGGAAAAGGTGTTAAGCACCAATGAAAGATGATGGAGATGCTCCTCAATAGACTGCGAAAAAATGAGGACATCATCCAAATAGCAGGATAAAAAATCCTTTGTAGTCATGGGAAACAGTTTATTCATCGTTGCCTGAAACAAGAACAACTGGATTTTAGACCCATCGGCAAAATCTTAAAACAGAATTGACGACCTTCAAATCGAAATGCTGTACAGGCATAACTAGCAGGATGAAGGGGTAAAGAATAATAACCATCACGCAAGTCTTGCGAGGAAAATACCAAGACTATTCCACAGAAGGCTGAGGTCTTGCTCTGTCACGTGATCGCCGACTCACTCGTGACGTCACACGGCGACAAGGGATGGCTACAACAAAACCACACACACACACACAGTTTGCCAGAGTTCCATTTTTTCGGTTGAAGAAAAGGGAGAATATTTTTAGTTTATTATCGGTAAAAGGAGCAATTGACTTTATACATGGAAAAAACATTTATAAATAATAAAATAAGTTACTCATTTCGAAAACTGACTTAGTTACACTTCTAGTTAAGCTATACTACCGCGTTACGTGTTAAAATCACCATTAGAAGATAAAAACTAACAGAATTGTCAAACAGATAATTGTAAATTTACAAATATTATTTGCTGAAAATGATTATTTCATAAAAAAAATGATTAAAACTTACCTCTGGCTGTTCTTATCTTGTATGTACTGTATAAGTCAATTGAGATTTCCCTTCAATTCAATATCTTCTTCATTGTCTTCACTTTCGACTGACTTTCGGATTTTTTTTCCATTTATGTGCCTAATCCTAATAATTGTTCTGAGCCTCACAAATCGTTCAATCACACTGAAAGGCACGTGAGGAAAGTCCTTTGATATTACAACACTGAGAGCTTTTACAACTTTGCATTTTCGACGAAATGAAGTTGGTCCGTGGAACTCGAGAAATTTATTATTCATTAATTTCACACGTTCGTAAAATGTATGAGAAGGATGTACAAGTCCGCCCCGACTTTAAACTTTATTTTTATATGGGCCAGTTTAGTAACTTTAGACTTCGGCCCGTCACGATTTGCCCTTAGCTGTTAAGTGTTAAAATCCACACCCATGCCCCTGCCGGGACTCGAACCCGGGACCGTTGAGTCGATAGCCTACCGCCGCAGACCGCTCGCCCACCCAGCCGGCAAGTCCGCCCCGAGACAGAAAAGTCAACCATGATTCTCGGTTTCCGGAAATATGTTTGTCTTTTGTGGCACACAGTTCAGGATGACTTTTGCTCTCTTTGAAAGCTATGTAGCCTGCTATGTAAAGCAATCCTTCATCCGACATATTTAATGTTGTGTTGTTCATTTCCAACCCTCCCAGTTCTGAGGACTGGTCAACCAGTTCAAATTCTTCCGGACTAATAGTATCATCTTCTTCGGTGCCCATTCTAGCATTTTGAGATGTACTTGTTGATGCATCTGTTAATGTATTCCGCATTTCGGAAGAAACATATGGGTCCTCTTCACTTACACTAACATTGCATTGTCTACCGTCCCAAGAAATATTACTGCTCAGAATGAGTTTTCTTATGCGATATTTCACTTCTAGAGCAGTAGGGTGATCATACTGGCCCCCCAAAAGGCGTATTTGAGAAAACAGATTTTCCAGACAGTCTTGGTTAAGTCTACTTGTCAATATATATTGCACACCATACCTGTCTTTGATGTCTTCGTATAAAGACAACAAAGAATTAATTCATATACAAATGCCTTCCTGTAATGGTAGAATATTCCTATTCCCCACTTTTCTCATGCCTAGGTTTAACATCAACATTTGCATTAGAACATGTTTTTGGTCACGAATTAATTGACCAAAACCGTAAAGGTTTTCCAAAGTCGTACGGTATACGAGAATTAAATACATAAAAAAAAAATTATCGACGGCAAGAATAAAGTTGGATAACGTTTCTTCAGAAGGGAAAACATAACGCACCGACTTTGAAACACTTTCCGAAAATAGTTCAGTCGCATATTTAACGCGTTGTCTGTCTGTTCCACGTACATTGATATGACTTTCACGAAGTTTGATGCATATTCGAATTTCATTACAGTCTTTTTCAATAAGCTGGAATAAAGGGTTCTTTGTAACTATTTCCCCTGACGGCATTATATATCCCGCATCCAGAAAATGATTGCGTAATAACTTAATCAGGTGAGGTATATCAGCGAAAAAATAGATGTTTCTATTTGGATCGTAAGGATTGGGATATCTTACGTTTTCTGTGTTAATGCCAAGTTCTTTCCAAAGTTTTCGGTTAGAACCTGCAAGATCTGACACTGCCGCAACTACTAACAAACCTATGTTTTCCAGACTTTCTACGAACATGTCAAAAAGGGATTTGGGAGAGTCGAACGTCGAAATCGAAATAAATAGGCTGTTTCCATTTGGATACAAGTCCTCGAACCATAATTACTAAAACTTGATTACATGGGCCATATACAGTATCAGTTTGCGTATCGTAGCAGGCTTTTCGAAGGACCTTCATTTCGTCGAAAGATATGACACACAATCTTTCCGCACTGCTCATGCTTTCGTCTTTAGCTTTCAATATATACATGACTTCTTCCAAAAGACCCGGATTACATTTTAAAGAACGAAACCAGCGACGAATGGTACTCACACTTGGAAGTGGAAAATGACACTTCTTGGGCAAAAACAAGTACACTTTCTTTGACAAATTCCAAATCGATAACGCAATTGTCATATCCTCTTGCCGCCACTGAGTTTTTGACATATTATTTAATAAACAAGCAATTTGACAGTCAGAAAACGTTTTTCGCAATATGCACCGAATTTCATTAATCATTTTTTTACGTTCCCTGGCCGAATTTGCCCTTTTGCGTAAACTCGAAATTTGGGCTTCGAGGGCTTTGTTACGTCGCTTTTCATGCTTCAACTTTTCCTCCAGAGCCATTACTTTTGCACGTAGTTCTTTATTTTCTTTTTTCACAATATTTAACTCCTCGATAAATTCTGCTGCACTTGGAGATTGGCTTTCACTTGACTTATTCACACGTTTTTTCTTAGCAGGGGATGATTCTTTCAGGATACTCGTCACCTGTTTTCTTCTGTCTCTTGTCATTTGTCGATCGTCTCTTCCGAATTTTTTAGGGGAGAAATGGGAGGGTAATTTTTTTCTTGGAACTGCTCCATGCTTAAGATTTTTTCTTTTCGGTAGACCCAAGAGTTCATGCTGCAAATCTCGTTCATAATCATCTTCATAAAAATGTTCAGAGCAAATTCTGCTATTTTCAATCTTAAAACTATCTTCCCGTTTGCACCGCACAACCCATACCGCGGAAACAGCAGGAGCTTTCAGAAAACGATGACAAATAATGTCACCTTTATCACATTTCCTGCTGTCGTTTCTACACGTTGCAACAGCACATTCGGAAGGCATATTTCTATGCACAGACAAATCTTTCTAAGATTAAATATAAACACTACAAATACACGAGACAAACAAATATTAGCACTACAAGCACATGACACACAAATATACACAAATGTTTCCAATTTCAACAGTCCTTTATCCTTTCTATGCACAGGCAACACGAATAAGTACAAGACACATAAACAAAATGTTACAGATTTCAGCAAAAGGGCGCTCTTTCTGTCACTTTAAAAGGAACAAACACGTGCGAAGTTCTCTGGGTCGGCTTGTCGCCATGTGACGTCACAGTCCACCCGCAGCTTCAGAGAAGACAAAAGGGGCGTGGTTGGTCCTAGCCTTGTGTAGAAAAGTCTTGGGAAAATACCACAGCTTTAGACAACATGTGTAGGATATCCTTAATAGGCTCAACCTGAACCCCAGGAGCTTTTATCTTAACATTTAAAAATCTCATGTCAAGAACAGGACGAATACTAACACCATCTGGTTTAAGAACATGAATTGGGTTATTATACAAACTAGACTGCTCAAGAATGATTCCCCACTCCAGCCATTTGGACAACAAATCTCGAAAAGGTTTTCTTAATGATAAAGGTATAGGATACTATTTTGCCACGACAGGAACGTTATCACAAATCAATCTTAATAGGTTCCACCTTAGCCGGACTGGGTTTCTCAGAAAACACATGTCTGTAATTTAACAAAAGTGTAACTAATTTTTTCCTAAGTTCAACATTTAAATCAATCCTCTTATCGATAGTTTCCCTAATTTCAAATTCTGGAATAATATAATGTTGAGAGCATTTCTCAAAAGTTTCAGGAATACTCTCAACACTGGGTCGGCTAAGCTTGGTGAAGCGGCCTCCAGTCGACCCCTCTAAAGACCGCTTTGAGAGTTTAAATTATGAGGTACCTGGTCCGAAGAAACCTCTGCTGTCACAAGATTAACTCTAGCAACGTCAGTCTTGGCTCTCAGACCAGCTGCCACACAATTCCCTCTATTATCAGTACCCAGCACCTGTGAAAAGTTCGCTGTGGGATTTACACTTTGACAGTGGATGCAAGTACGAGGATTATTTGAACCTTGATTACCACTGGAGTTACTTGAATTTGAATTTAAAGAATTACCAACCTTCTGGTCATATTGATGGCCACCTGTATCAACCGATCTTACTCCTGAGTTCACATCAGTACTCTGAAAATTTCTACGAGCACTATTATTATCCCCATTATTAAAATTTCGGTTTCTCCAATTTCTGTTATTGTTGAAATTATTACTATTGTTACTTCCACGGTCGTTGCGATTGTTACACCTGTTAGCATTGAATCTGTTACGATATTCGTAACTCTGTCTGAGTACCACTTCAAGAAAAGTTGTCACACTACGAACAGTAAATTTCTTTTTAGTTTCCTTGTTAAGACCCTCTGTAGAACCTGGAGGCTTCCTTTTCTTTCCAGTCTCCTGTAGGTTCTAAAGAGGAGCTTATGTCAAGATCAGTCTCTTTCACTTCAGACTGTTCCCACATACTTAAATTTTCGATAAGTTGTTCGACCGTCATGGGTCGTAACAACCTCATTATGCTACTTATAGAGAGAGGAAGAGACTCCAGTAATATCTCTATAAGTTCCAACTCATCTGGTTTGTCCCTCAGATCCCGATAAACCTTACTAACAGCCAAAACATATTCCACTATCGAATTATATTCGCTGTTTACATACTTCAAACATTGCAAACGCCTCAGTTTCATTTTTCTCATACGTTCATCGCAGAACTGTCTAAGAAAAGCATAAATAAAATCTTTATAAGTTTTAACTTGTCCTCTGACTTTACTCCACCACCCTAAAGCTGAGCCCTTGAGACAACGGTCCAAGATAAGGAGTCTGTCTGAGTCAGGTAATTTCATGAACGAAAAATTTTGTTCTAGGCTAGTCAGGAATTCCTGAGGTGCTTGAGTCAACACTTGGCCTGAAAACACAGAAAAGTGTTCGAAGTCAGACAACCTTAATGGTCTTGAGGACACACCACGTTTAGGACTACCATGAAAATCATACCTTTCTGAATCTAAACCAGGTTTCCAAGAATTACCAACATTAAACTGAAAAGGTTTTGAACTGGGACGTAAGGCCTCAGAAAATACTGTAGTACAATTACCAAAAGTAGGGAAATACACGCCAGGTGCTGTGTTATTAACAGAACTAACGGAAGATGAAAATTTAAAAGGTTGAGGGCCTTGAACTGGAGCCTCAAAAAGCCAGTTTGAACTACTCGTGGTGTTCACTTGAGTATTAGTAATCCGAGTAGTAGTTACAGTGGTAGTACCAATGGTACCTACATCGATTCCCTTTGATACAACTTTCAACCAAGATGGTAAGTTCTCTGTACTTTTTGTGACTTCTGCTCGGCCTTGATCTACTACATTCCTTACACCGGATTGATTTGACAGTTCACTTTTCAATGACGCGACTTCCTCCCTGAGCAAACCTAACTCTGAGTTAAGCTCCTTGGTTCGAGTCTCACATGTAGAGTTTATCTCCTCAATTTGTGAGTCCGCATGATGAACAGCCCCTGCCAACTCATCAGTACGTTTAGTCAGCACATCTACAGTCAATTTGACTGCTGACATTTCAGTGGCAAGTTTATTGACAGAACTCTCCATCGATTTGCGAAACTCTTGGCTTTCATTTTCCAATAAGTCAAGTTTAGATTCGGTGCTACCCAACTTACAGTTGAGGCGAGCCTCAGTGCCTTCTAATTTATTAGCAAGCTTGACTTCAGTATTGTCAATTTTAGAACTAACCTTGGTAATAGCTACTAACAGCTTATCCAAGACAGTGCCAGTATCTTTATTACTAGCTTGATCACTGTCTTCCTCACTACCACAAATTTCGGGATTAGACTCGACACATTCCTTGCAAAACCAAGGACTACCTTTCCCTTTGAGACTAAAATACAGATACGGTACTATTTCAGCACACGATCTATGGTACCAGTGAGAACAACGAGTACAGGCAATAGCCTCCTCCTCTTTATCCTGGCAACAGTCCATAACCTCATCGTTACCTAAACCAGCGCGATACATTTCCGACGAGTCTGGTTTCCCACCTTTTTTCTTTCTAGAATCAGACATAGTTTAAGAGTGCAGTTTTATTTTCAATTTTGTGATTGAGATTTCTGTAGCTAACAAAATATATATCACACTTATATCAAGACAAAACCGGGACATGAACCTGCAATCTCCCCCACGCTACACAATAATGATGCCAAATCTAAGAACTCATCTCCTGTTAAGCATAGCAAAATATTTCAATATTTTTTTTTTTTTAATTTTAAAAAAATACTTGTTTTTTAATTTAAAAAAAAAAAATTTTAGTACACGTGTGAGTACATCCACTTCTTTCAAAAATAACGATGATAAACACTGAATGCAACTCAAATTTCAAAAAGGTATCCAATAATACAAAAATTCAACCCTATCTCGCATGTTAACTAGCACCACAATACTTGAAAATTTCTACGAATACGCAACCTGAGCACACGGTAGATGAAAACAGCAAAAATCACCATGAAGCAGTATCATAAATCCAGAAGATTGAAGATTCAACAGTCTTGAAAAGCAGTCGCCAATAAATGAAAACACACCAAGGGCAATCGCTGCAACGTCCTCACGGGTCGCCAATAAATGAAAACACCCTCTTACAAGCAAACGCCGGACAGAAACAGCACAACATCAACTGTTCTGTGTCATGGTTACCAATAATATTGAACACCCACAAAAAAAAAAAAAAAAAAAAAAAGATCACAGCACTCAATGGAACATTAACTTCCATTAGAGAGCAGACTCCAGACAGAGACAGCATACGAGCCAACCTGTCACTACGGCTAGTTCATCTCAAGTGAACTTCAAAGCCAAACATACTAGGATCACCGTCCCACTGCAGGGTAACCATCCAAATAGGAAAAGACGGGTTTCTCCCAAAGAGGGAAAGGAAAACATTCAAGACTGGTATCATAAAACATATGAAGACTCCTAGTGGAGCTCTAACATGACCCATGGACTGGAACTTGGATAGCTACCTCACTAACAGGAGGTCTAAATGCTAAGCGCAGATTCACCAGCCAGGGACATGCACACAATAATCAACAAAAATAAACTTGACAGTGCAGCCGCTACACCTCCTGTACTCGAGGAGAAAAAGGGGTAGAATCTAATCCATAAAAGCGCTAGTAAACAACCCAGAAGTAAACATGCGATCTGAAGGAAGAAAGAGAAGGAAAGAATTCCTTCTAAATATTACATGAGAGCTTCAAACCAACGCTGCGACGAAGAAAAAAAAACAAAAAAAAAAACACCCGTTTTGAAAAGGAAGAGTGTGAACAACACACATCAATCACAGAGATAAAACTTATTTCCAATATTCAAGTTCGAAGATCAGGAACTAGAAATTATGAGTGGCCATTCAGCACTAATTTGGTTGGAGACCATGAACGGAAACTTACCCTGGTACTCCACGAACCATACACGCAATCACGTAACAAAACATTCACGTTTACAAATAAAAATATTTCATCGCATCCACTAGACTTTGTTAACGCGCAAAAGAAAGGAATGAAAATTGGAACAAAAAAATAAATAATATATCATGTGTACTAATTTCATAATCAACTGTTCAGAGCAAGATCATGGAAATATTTCATAGCATTAACAACTAGCATTTTACCTTAGTTTACGTCATCTATAACTACTGTAGTCAAAATTAAACAATAAACCCTTTTTATTGTATTTATTGCAATAGTTATAAAAATTAATTCTTTACAGAGCAAATATGTGCTCTACAGCTATACATAATTGACTCTGCAGAAAACATTGTTATACAAATTTCATTCTTCCAGTATATTGTAAAGCTGAAGTTCAAAAGTCCATTGTAAAGTCTCACTTTTATATCTTGCTGAATTTTTGTTAAGTTTCGTTACATACTTCAGCAAACAGTTCAAAATTTTATAAGTTAGAAATAACAACACTATCTTATAAGTGGCTTATAAGAGAGTGAAAGTAATTCGACGTAAATGAACAGATTTTTGGAAACAAAGAAATTTAATTATAAGCCTTTAAGAATTTGGAAAGGAAATATATATATATATATATATATATATATATAAAATAATACACAGCCATATTCAATCCACTATTGGATGAGGCCTCTCCCGGAGGGAGGAGGTGGTCTACTGCTTCCACGCTGACCAGACGTGTTGGGAGAGGAGAGCCGAAGCCCTCAACTGTGATCGCTACCTCTTTATTCAGGTAGCTCCCCAATTGGCCTCACGACGCTGGGTGGACGCCGCACAGGCAACACCATCTGGAGTGCTGAAACGGTCACCCATCCAAACACTGACCAGACCCAGAACTGCTTGACTTCGGTGATCTTACGGGAACCGGTAGACCAGCTCGGCTAGGGCGTTGCCATATATATATATATATATATATATATATATATATATATATATGTAGTATTGTAGAACCTTACCGATCAACAAAAAACTACTAAACGTTTCATTCTTTCGATATAAATTATTGTTAAACTGAAAATTTCAAAAATAATGTAGAAATGAACTTACACACTAGGGTCAGATCAAGCGTAGACACTTTGAACATTTAACTTTTAATCATGTGACAATTCATCGTAAAAATTGATACAACATAAATCGAATGGAAAAAAATATAATTAACAGTTGGATTTCAAATAAATTTCATGACTATACATTGCTTAAAAGTAAACAGGCAGGAACCCTGACTCCTAACCGGCTAAAGATACAGTAACGAGAAACGAAATTCGTAAATCGATGACCGAAAAGGAACGGGAAGAAAAATATAAACACGGAGCACAAATGATAACCCCGGTCATAACGTGAGCTTAAATTAGCCTCGAACAAAAATTTATAACATTGAAAGATGGAGATATAGAAGTACATTTTCTCCATGGTAAAATTTATAAATTTAATCTGAACTCTTAACGTTAAATAAATAAATAGCAGGAAGATACTGGTTCTTAAGATTTGGCAGCCCCATGATGCGAAGTGTTAGGTGGGTGAAAACAGTTTCATGTCCGCCGTGTACTACTTAGCCCATCATTTCAACAGTTTACCTAGTATTACAAAATCTTTGAAGTATACATATTTACGCACTGTAACTATATAATAACCAAGAAAATTTGGAAGAGAAATTTCTTTAATTAATAGTTTGTCTTTCAACAACGGTAAGAATACTTTATAGCTCCATTCAACATGCAATAAAAAAAACGGTCTTCAGAAAGATGGTGTCTTGAAGAGACGATTCAAACATGCAAGAACTTGAAATGATTTTCTTCAGCTAAGCAGGAGACAACGGACATCATAATATGTAATTAACAGACATACAGGTTTACAGTTACCTGATAAGCCAACTTTATTCCGTGGCTACTTCATAATTTTATAACGTTTGCTGTACTCATACAGTATGCACTTCCTACTGTGGAAGTTCCATCATCATCTCTATCTTCTTTTTTACTGGACCGAAAATCCACAATAACCCTTGGACTCCAAAGAACATCCACTATAAAAAAATAGACAGGGCTACCAGACCCTTCAGTCAACCAAAACTGCCAGAATTTCTCAAATAATCATTCTGAACCAAACGATCATAATAAATAAAAATCCAAAACAAACTTCGAAGAGTATTTTAACAGTATATTTTGAAGAAATCTTTACAAACAGGAAGCTAAAACTTTACCTGGCTTGAAGATGTACCAATCATCTTTCAACACATCTTCTTCCAGCATCCAATAAAAATTATAAAGATAAAGCGGCATCTCATAAAAATTATGAGAACCGGCTGTCTATAAAAATAGTCTGCATCGAAAGTCATCCGCAAGCAGAAAACAAAACAAAAGAGTAACGAAATCCGATACATAAATGTGGAAAGAAGAAGATGATCATCATTACATTAACAGAAGATTATTACTATTTTGACTGTTTGCTAGTCCACTAACAGCGGACTGTATAAAGAATGAAACACATGGAACGGTGATAAAAGCCCGTTACACCAACGGCCGGACAGTAGCTAGGCTGTTAATTTGACGCACCCAAAGTGTCATATAGCATCCTGTATGGATTGTGTCCATACTTTCAACAGCAACTTAAATCCTTGTTACAAGAATGCGAACACTAAGTCGTTGGATTTGATGAAATTTTAAATCGTGTTGCAGAAAGAACTCAAATTAATGTGAGTGTACGCTTCTGGGACGACAGCAACAACAGAGTCAGAACACGGTATTTGAATTCTGTTTTTATGGATCATAGTGCATCTACAGATCTTCTACATGATTTCGAGAATGTATTGCAGTCGCTTGAGCCCTCTAAGCTTTTGCAAATTTCAATGGATGGGCCAAAGGTAAACTGGGCACTTTTAAGGTTCATTAAAGAGGAGCGTTGTGCCTCCTTTGGTACAGATACTCCACGGCTTCTTGAACTTAGCTTGTGTGGTCTTCACGTTGTTCACGGTGCTTTTAAGACTGGCGTACAAAAAACTGGATGAGATTTGAATTCTCTTCTCAGAGCATTGTACTTGTTCGAAATGGTACCAGCAAGGCGTGCCCAGTATTCTGAAATAACAGTTCGTCATTGTTTCCTCTTCCATTTTGCCATATTCGGTGGATAGAAAATGCTAAGACTGTTGAGAGTAAGACAAAGAACCCAACTGTAAAAGTTTCAGTGTAATTTTACAAGAAGCAACTTATCGCTCAAACTTGCTGCTACTAGTGTTTTTTCAATCCCTTGCTGAGTCTTTAATAACTGAGTCTTTCCTGACTGAATATAAGTCAGACACTCCTATGACTCCATTTTTGTATGGTAGCTTCACTCAGTTATTAAAAATATTGATGTCACGCTTTGTTAAAAAAGATACCATGGAGAGGAAGAGTATCCATGGGATTGATGTTATGGAGGAAAATGACAACATGCATGTTAATACGTATCAAGGAAATTGACCTTGACTACGCAACTAGGTCAGCACTGAGGGAATGTTCAGGGATTGTGTTTTCGTAGACAAGTTCGTGAGTGCTATCAACTTTTAATCTTCAAGCTTTAATCTCTGTTAAAGTATCCCCTTACATAAGCACTGACATTTCTTAATCCTTTAGCTGTTGCTCATTCACAGGAAGAAGCTGTTGAACAAATAAGGGCAACGTTCGAAACTTTAGTGCAGGGTAATGTTGTCTTAGCGTGTGATGCAGAAAAGGCAGACAGAGAATACAAGACTCTAGTAGGTCAGACACATTTGCGGAAGAAAATGGAGTCGTACAAAAGAAGTGAACCCAGACTTGATGACTTTTGGATGAGCATACTATCACCAAATGAAGTATATCTCTGTAAGATAGTAAAGATGTACCTAATTCTTTCCCATGGTAATTCAGCCTTAGAAAGAGGATTTTTCGAAACAAGGAAATAGTAGTTGAAAATTTGAAAGAGGATTCTTTAGTGGCGCAGCGTGTAGTTTATGATGCTGTAAATGAATCTGGTGGCGTACAGGCCCTGTCTATCCCAAAACAGATGATACTATCAATGAGAAATGTATACGCACGATTTAAGGAAGCCGAAGAACACCACAGGAAAGTAATGTCAGAAAAAGACTGTAGAGCCGCTGAAAAAAGAAGAGCATAGCAGAAACTAAAGGAACTTGAAATAAAGAAACAGAAAATCGTAAATCACTTGTCGGAAGAAGTCGCTACTACCATAGAGGAAGAAATAAAGAAGTTGCTTGATTAGGTTACTTCATTGCATACATGAAGAGGGAAAAAATATCAACAGATAAGATTTTTTATGCTTTTTCATTACATTTTAACTGTACTTAATTTTACGAAAAAATATTTATGATAAGTCGGGAAATTGCTGAGAGAAATTTGGTAGACACCCTGGTATTGAACGTCTTGTGCATCACGCATGAGTAGTACAAAGTTTACAAACGAAAAAATATGGCACACTCGCTGTCAGCCACAAACTGCACCATAGCTGAATTGTACTCTTCTAAACTCCATATAATACTTGAAATGGAAGGTAAATTACCAGAAAACAATTTTCCAGAGTTCGGGAAGAAAATTATATGCGGCCGAAAAATCCGACATTTTTCTAATTTCTATTTCCCTCGTACTCGTAATATTTCCACGAATCTCCAATGTTTTTTGTGCACTTTTCTGATCATATGGGTTCGTCCTATGAAATTCTGGGATCTAGATCACTGGCTTTTTAACACAATTACTACTACTATTACTAACAGACACACACACACATACTTTCTCTCACTCTCTCTCTCTCTCTCTCTCTCTCATACACACAGACTTGAACTTAATCCAACAAGTGATTGTGTTTTAGGTGGCAACACTGTTATTAGAGATCCACAAAACTCCCCCCAAATTAATAAAAATGTTGGACTCCCTCCATTAAGGTCGTTTAGTGAAAGTTAATTCCAGGTGGCAGCCCCAATGCGCCCACCATTCTCTTGTTTGTTTTTACATCAGAACAGTATTGTAGGAACGAAGGTTCATTTACAATTTTTCCTTTAAATGTTTTTTATTATTATTATTGTATTGACGTTTAACTGTCACGTTCGAATCGTGAAGAAAAACAATTCAAGAATACTTTCCAGCCAAGAATGGTTTCTAAATACTCAACTTGGACTCTAAAATCTCTTGAAGAAGAATTGAGAAGAAGGTGCTCTGGTTGTAATGTAACGTTGATAAAATGTTGAGTCAAGATTACGAGGGCAGTTACAATATTCACCCAGAAACAACGTTAACTGTGATTACGAAAGCTCGTTTTTTCTCTACACAAATTGTGTATTAGGGGATCCTGTTCTCTATCCCCCTCTTTAAGTATATGGAAAAATGGTTATACACAGCGGCATGCACTGAATGGTTACTTAGCACTGTAACAGTAGGGTCTATAATAATGCGATATTAATTCATATATGAATTTTAACACCTTTATACGAGCAGGGGCAATAGCGAACAAGTCATCTCCCAGAATTTGATTTAGGAGATGCAAGTGGAGCTTGAAAAAATTACATCAATTTTAAACAGTAAACATTTTTAATTGGGAGGTGTGCTCGAGAATTTGGGGGTGACACTCTTATAAGGGGGGGGGGGGGGGGGGGATATAGCAGAATCCTGATAACTAAGTTTTAATTTTGATGTACGTATATTCCATTCACCCCTTGTGAACAATGTACAAAAGTGTATATTATAAATATAATGTTATAAAACACTATCAGATGAGGAAATTTACTTGAGAGTCCGTTTTTAACATTACAAACTCATAGATTATTTCCTCCGCGTAACGTAAAGACCCATTAGCGAATTTGTTCATCTATTAGCGCGTTACGCAAATATACTTGTGCACGTCCTTATGTATTATGTTCAGAGAGTCAATACAAACATTACCGAGAGTGTATGTTATGTACAGTAATTCTGCCAATCCCACCCAGCTTAAAATTTTTTACGATCAAAAATCGATAGAAACCGTGCAAAATTCCACTTTGACTTTACACTCCACAACTGAAAATTCTAGTGGAATCGACAATGTCGACAGCAGTAGCCGTGTAGTGTGAGTCGTAAGGCCAGCGTCTCCAAAGTTCTGGGATCGAACGCCGTGAGGGGCATGGATATTTGTGGATTTTAGATACCTAACAGCTAATGCAGTCTAGACTGGCCGGAGTCATTAGTTAATAAAATGGTTTGCTATAGATTTATAGATCCACAGTTCGTTTTGTTCGGTTTTGACCCTGCTCATAACTATCAATTTCACTGCCACCTCCTCTGCGGTATCTACTGTTTACATTTTCTTATAATAAATAGTAGTTTGTAGAGTACAGTAATATACAATTTGTGCGGTAATTACAATAACGTTGTTTTGGGAGCAAATAGTGTGATTGGATTCGCCCTTTCCCCAGAACATTTAACAAAATTATACATCGTACAAGAGATATCACTGGTGAGGAAAACAGTTCTAGTCTTACATATTGCAGCTGTACAATGTATACATATAGGGTATATATATTTAGGAGTCAGTATAGAAAACGTAACTATACTAACTGCATTTCCTATACTAGCTCCCATTTTCCTAATTCCGTTTTCTGCACTGATACCCATTTTATTTCAGAGTATTAGACATAATTTATAACATTTTTTTTTTTAAATAGTGAGTGAGAACAAAAATATGAATTATGCATTAAAAAAAAATAGGTTTTTGATTTGATTTGATTTATTTTCATTCTGGTGACCAGATTCCATGCTCAAGCATTCTGGTATAGAATACGTCAATACATACATATAGCATATAAGAATTACTATTACAATGAACTTATACAATGTTACAATGAATACAATACAATATATAAACAAGATAGAATGGCAAAGAATAGAAAGAACGCAAATTCTACAAAGAAAATAACTTACACTATGCTACCACACAAGGATACAAACATATTTACAAAAATAATAAGATTATCAGAAAATGATTTACGTTGCAGTGAATGCACAAGGATAAATTAGCACAAAATATAAAGAATACAGAGTACAATTAAAAAGAAATTCATACAATGGTAGAGTGAATACACAATATATATTTACATAGAATACAAAAAACACGTTTGATATGAGGTACAACTCAATAGTTTTCAACTTATTCCTGACTGTGAAAATTCTTCCACACTATAAAAACATTATTCAATAAGCAGTTTTCTTAACAGTATTTTAAAGGTGTTTTTGTCTTTAGCATGCTTGATATTTACGGGTAGATCATTATAAACTTTAATGCCCATATATAGTTGGGATTTGGAGAACATTATTTTGTGACAGGGTTGGGACAGATCTTGATTGTGTCTTGTAAAGTGATCGTCTTTATTGTAGTTTCTCTTCAAATGACCAGTACTATTATATGTCAGAAGAAGTACTTCATATATATAAAGTGACGGAAAAGTTAATATATTTAAATCTCGAAATAGTATTTTGCATGACGCACGTCTAGACATGCCAGTTATCGCTCTTATTGCTTGCTTTTGCAATATAAAGGGTTTCCGTCTATTCGGAGGGTACCCCCAAGAAGCGTCCGTATCTTAATTGTGATTCGAACATGGCGTGATACACCGTTAATATAGTATTTCTGTTAACAATTGATACTAATGATCTAATTAGGAAGATGGTTGAAGAGAGCTTACCACATAATATATCAATATCCTCTTTCCATTTTAACTCTTCATCAAGTATTACACCAAGAAATTTTGTAAATTGAGAACATTTAATTTCCTTATTTAATATGCTTAATTTCTGTGTAGCATTGATCTTTTGCCGCTTCTTATTGAAATAAATGTATTACGTTTTTTCACTGTTCAATTTTAGTTTATTACGTTCAAACCAGTTTTCTAATTGAGATACTGTTATGTCGATTTTTGTTGAAGATTTTCCATATCCGACTTGATTAGTACATTAGTATCATCAGCATAAAGAATTGTATTTCCTTGTGTGATATGTTGAGGAATATCGTTGATATATATTAAAAACATAAGCGGTCCGAGTACTGAGCCTTGTGGAACACCAACTTTTAATTGTACAGGGGAAAAAATTGATTTTATTATTAAACCCGTATTTTCGTCAATATGACTAATTTCAACTATCTGGGTTCTGTTTAGTAAATATGATTCTAGCCAGGATAAGGACTTTCCTCGTATGCCATAGCGATGTAATTTATTTAGTAAAATATTGTGGTTAACACTGTCGAAAGCTTTGCTTACGTCACAAAAAAAATACCAAATGAATTTTCCTTATTATCTAATCCATGTAAAATGTCCTGAAGAAAATCTGAAAGTGCCGTTAGAGTTGATTTTCCACGAAGAAACCCATGCTGGGATTGAGATATCACTTTGTTATATGCGAGGTGCTTTTTAATTCGATCGCAAATCAGTTTCAAATATTTTTGAGAACGCAGAAGTGAGAGATATTGTGCGGTAATTTTTAACATGTTTTTTTATTCCCTTTCTTAAAAAGGGGTTTCACTATGGTTGTTTTTAGATACTGTGGGAATATGCCTTTTTTAAATGATTCGTTTATGATATGTGCTAAAGGATACGCAATAATATGTGCAGATTTTTTAAGCACATACATCGGAACTTCATCGTATCCACAAGACATGGTATTCTTAAGTTTCATTATTACTCTCATGACTTCTTGAGGGGTAGTGGGCGTCAAAAACAGTGTTGGAGATAAATGGAATGATATTACTGTTGTTTTGAATTAGCAAATCTGATGTATCATTAAGTTCATACACTCCAATGCTAGAAAAATAACTGTTGAAACATTCTGCAACCTCTTTGGGGTCGTTAATAACATTATTACTAGAATTAATTCGATATTTTTGTTTGAGTTGACAATATTACGGGATTCCCGTTTTGTAATTTCCCATGTCATCGTATTTTTATTGGTACCGTTTTGTATCAATTTGTTATAATGCATTTTCTTTGCTTCAGTCAGTACCTTCTTATATACTTTCTTGTATTTCGCGTAATATTTAATATAATTTTCGTCTGTACTACTTTTACTCTGCGTATAAAGTTGTTTTAATTTATTACACGATTTATTACCGATAGTAATCCAAGGTTTTTTGCATATGATATTTACTTTTCTCGGTTTCTTTGGAAAGGAGGATTCGAAATATAATTTAAATTTATCAAAAAAATGTTTGAAAATGAGTTCTATTGTACTCCTTTGAAGGTTTTCCAAATTCCAATCTTCTACCTCTAATAATCGTACAAACTATTCTGTGTTTGAATCATTAAAGTGTCGTTTCGAGATGGTGATACTGTTAAATGATCTTTTACGGTAAAAGTCTTTTAAAACTAGACACTGTCAAAGATGATAGTTAATACCGAGATCTAACACTGGTGATGTATAACGATTAGGTGGATGATTTGTTAATATATTATCAATAATGCTTTTTGAAGTTTAGGTTATATGTGTGGGTTGAGTAATAGTGAAAATAAGATTATATGATTTTAGTACTGCCTCAAATTTCGATGTGTTTGATGAGTTAGTAGATATGTCAATGTTAAAGTCTCCATATATTATAATTGTGCTGTATTTGAAAATAATCACATTGAGAAGAATGTCTAAATTATGTAAAAATATATTAACATTTGCGTCAGGCGTTCTATATATCACAATGATAGCAGCATTTTTTACATTGTTGGAAATTTATTACTGCAAATTCAAAATGTTTATCACATGGTTGTACAAATTTAGTTAAATCCAGTTCTACAGCATTTAATGTTGTTTTAGCTAATATACAAACACCGCCGTTATTCATTGAATTTCTACAGTACATTGAGATAATCTCATAGACAGAAAAACTAATTCTCTCGTTTTTGCGAAGCCAATGCTCTGAAAAACCCATAATATTGGGGTTAATATCATCAATAAAGAGTTCTAGTTCTAACTTTTTGTTTCTTATTGACTGAAGGTTTTTGGTGAAAAACAGTCAGATCCTGATTGCCCTCCAGCGTTTCTATACAACTTTGTGGTTTTAAGGGAGCTCGTGTATTAGTACAGATAGATTCATCAGAAATAAATTCTGGTTCCCTTTTGCCCAACTTTGTAATTTCCCTATTCTTTACCATAAAAAATCATCTGATAATACTTTCGGTGTTCTTATACGTTTACAGCTAAGTCGTGTGCTACATACTTCTACTTCCTCATTTTGTACTGTGTTTATAGTATCATTCGTACAATTAACGTGTGCTACCTGCCAACAAATTTCCTTAATACTTCCATATGAAGTTACGTTTACTTCATTAATTTCTGCTGTTACTGGTGGTTTCTGCACCAACATATCACTGTGATCTAATTTATCAGACACGTTTTGTGGTTTATACATATCACAACTTATTTCTAACATACATACCCTTGTACCTGAAACTATCTCCCCTTGACTGATTACAGTCACTGTTGATGAGGACAAGCCTGAGAGAATCTCTAAGTTTGCCTCTTCTGTTGATATATGAATGTGTTTTGGAATCTTATCGAAGTCAATTGGTTTACAGAAAATGTATGCACATTGACATAAGATCTGGTTAATCGGTACATACCCAGGAACACTAATTTGACAATTTAGAAGAGTCAGGCTTGTGTAGGTCTGGAGAGGAAGATTTGTAGCAGACTGCGGAGCTATTGTTTTGGAGATTTCTTTGATACCTTGGACATGTTGTAATACGCTTGAGTTAGATACATCAATATTTGCACTGATTTGTACCTCATTATTACTAACACTGCGATTCTCATTCTCTACTTCAACGCATTCCATACATTCCATAACATAAGGAACACATAAAAAGCACCATTGTTACATTGTGAGTAGAACCTGAAAACGATATAAAAGAAAATCTGTAAGTGGTCAGTGTTAAGGAAGGTATAAATGAAATTCAATCCGTTTATCTCCTGTAAATTATTAGAGGTATTATAAACTTTGGCAATATGCACACATGAGCGAGTAATAATGTATAAAATTTCTTGCCTTTCATTTATGAATTTTTAATTATTTCAGAGCTGATGCAACGTTTGCCTAGTTTAGTGTGTCCAACAGTATCTGTGAACAAAGTCATTTCCATTCCTCCAGAATCCTTAGAATATATTACTGCGGATGGAAGAACAGTACAGATTCCTGTACCAAGTGCACATATTGGCCCAGCACCTGTGCATGCAAGATTACTTTCTGATGTCAAGAGAGAAGGAATGGCAAGTTGTACTTATTAAAGTTTTTTTTAAGGCGCCTAGTTTGAATAGAAACTATCATATTATGCATTTAAAATAGAATGCTCAATTGCCTCTAAAATTGGGAAGTACAGGGTTTTCGGATTGTATATGAAATAAAAGAAAATTTTTAATATTTAGTTCCCTATAAAGTAATTTTGTGTTTGACAAACAACAGCTGTAAATCTCTTTGGTTCCTTCATTTAAGTACGCAGTCAGTCACCTGCGCATCCAGAGCACCCTATTTCTTAAAAGAAGTGCACAAATTCTGAAGATCTGAAGAATCTTCTCAAGAATGGATTAGCGTATAATCAGGGTTTATAGCGTGATCCTCTACGAGTCTTCGTGACGAGATCTTAACACCACCAGACTTTTTGGTATGAGAATTTGTATAGCTGCATAGTCATTTGGACCCATAGCAACATTTGTATGGGATGTGAGAGTGTTACGCGACAGAATTAGTGCTGCAGTCCCGAATGTGACACAACACTGAAGTTTGCAAGTCGGCGAAGAAAATTTTCTGTTTTATTTTTATAAAAATTACAACTTATTATATGGTTTTAACAGCACATAAGTTACGAATTTTCTTTTATTGTACACTTAAGTCGGACACACTGTATTTCCTGTTTCAATATTAGAAATTCTCTGCTTGATTCTTGTATATATATATATATATATATATATTCCTCAGCAGTGTGAGAGGAACTCTTTAGTTCTGTAAAATGAATTAATATTAGTATGCGCACGTAACAAAATTGGCCACCAGGGTTGGGTTTATTTTTCTGATTCTGTCTTTCTCATTGTCTCCAGTTTTTAACCAGATAAACTTTGTAAATTGGATTAGCATTAAAAAAATGTTAAACAAACATAACGGTATAAAAGAGATAAATGACATATTACGTAATTCTGTGTAACAGTATGTCATTAAACTTTCCGGTGTAATTCTTCTATGATAATAATGACTAAAAGTCTTGTGAATAAACTAGGATGTTCTATGCAAGGGTTTAGGCCTTTTGCTTAGGGAGCGAAACCTAGCATTTACTTTCCGTTTAAGAATTTTGTAAAAAGCTTACTGCTAGGGTAAGGACAACCGAATAATCATATAATGCAATAGATTGAAAAACATAAAGACCTTTAGTTAAACATAATCTTGATTCTGACACGTAAACGCAAGGAAGCTAAAGAAACAAGGTAGGTGCCACTGGGATATGCGCAGTAGCAAGTGACGTCATTAGCCGACAAGGCTCGAGGCGCGCGAGAATTAAAATACGGAGCACGGACTTGCGAATGCGTGTTGTGTGATATATCAGAGTGTGGTTTTGTTTTATCCTTTCGTGTGTGTTTGTGTTAGATTTAATGTATTTTGTATTTCTGAAATTACATTTACAACATGCCATCATTGTGTGCTCCTACTCAAGGTTTCCTCCAGGATTTTCAGTTAAGTCAAAATTGGGAGGGTGTAAGTAAAGTTTTGTATCTATTTTTTTCTGTTGATTTTCCCACAAAAATTTTAAAGTTGGAGGGTGTTGTTAAGACTTTGGGGGTATACACACCTACAGGGGTGGGTCTGGCGGAATCACTGCTCTTGCTGCTTGTAAAAACAGAGGTAAGGTACATGATAAAATAATAACATACCATAGGTTTCTGAAAGAAAAAAACTCTTCGTAGCAGTTGGGTGTATTTGTGGAGGAGGGCTACACTTTCAATCCGGACAATTCATATATTTGCTCTGAACATTTTGATGAATCAGATTACATTCGCGATTTGAAAGCTGAATTGCTTGGTTAACCCCAGTGGCGGATCTAAGGGGGCAAGCGCCCCAGGCGACAAACAGCTAAAGATTAAAAATAAAACTTCCTAAAATGAGGAAGTAAAATTGCCGTTTAAATTGTAATTGACCTAAACGTGTTCAAAATTTCAATACTGGCGCACTAAGATATTTTTATGTTATTCCAAACAATAACTATGAAGTCAGATAGGCAGGTCTATTGCCTTACTGAAGTTAGTAATAGCGATGCCACGATATGCTCCGGAGATGATAACAAAAGTACACTTCGTGATGCGAGACAATGTGGCCGTCGGGTCGACCGGTCGTGTTGTTTGCCTTAAAAAAAAAAGTGGAAAGGGCGGCAGGGCAAAAGAGTGGTGAAAAGGACGGCAAAATTTAATTTTTCTCCCATAAGAAAATTTCTAGATCCGGCACTGGTTAACCCAGGAAAAAATTAAGATTAAAAGATTCTGCAGAACCTCATTTGTTATTGTTGACGGACGATCGTAACAAAGTTTCACATTTAAGTTCCCCTGTGCTGAGCGGCCAAATACTGAACTAAACAGTAAACACACACACACAACCTAGCTCATACGTGATACTTATCCTCTCTCACGCAGTGTTGAAAACTCAGTATTTTTTTGCAGAGTACATGGTACGTAACTTTGTTTAAATAGTCCTGAATTCAAGTTAGCGTCGGAATATACAGTAGTCATTTAGTTCACGATAACTGTTTGAAAAAAAT
>JAGDQP010027962.1:1460-24533 GCA_022664845.1 Lepisma saccharinum
AAAAAAAAAGATTGATCTGCCTTGCACCTGCTATCTATTTATTTTTGTGTTTACGTTTTCTTAAGTATATTGTTTTGGCGTGCTGAATAGTTACCTAACCTAATAAGCATGTTAATAAATGCATGAAATCCTATGAAAAGACTTAACCTAACCCAATCTAAACGATTAAATTTGTTTACATCTCCAAAATTCTTGTGTCTGAGTAGGTTAGTTTTTGTTAGTAAAGGTGTGTTCAGAATGTAAAAGATGCGATGTTCCTTTTAAAGAAAAGTTTGCACTGCACTGAAGGTTTTAATTGTTTGACACGGTATTAGAAATAGTTTCCTTGCCTGTTATGCATTTGATACTGCACTCGACTATCATTATTACTGCTCAAACCAGAGAGTAAAGCGATGCTGTCGGTGATTGAATGTGGTGCAACGGAAAGTGTGTAGTATGGGTCAGCCCACATCAAATAGTTTTTTTATAAGATCACTCACTGTTCTATGTATAATTCAAAGTAGTTCAGAATGCACATTTACTGAATAACACCCGTTTGTACAATATAAAAAGTAATGTGATATGCACTCTGTTTCCTACTTTATTGGCTGACCCATCTGTTTGTTTTCCTTCAGTAATCTGATTTCTTTTTAATTGTTTAGTTTGTGAAAGAAGTGTGCATGTAAGTTAAAGGTTCTGTCTTGCAAGAATGTAGCAAGTACTATTACTGTTTCTGTTGTACCTATTTCCCTTTGCATGACCAAGTATGTGTTTAACTAACTGTTATTTATGCAACTAATAAATTGATGTGAAAAATAACAATAAATGTCGTGACAGTGATTTAACCTTAAGGTTGCTCATCCTGATATTTTAATGAGGATATAAAAACTGTTTATATTAACTATTTGGGAATCAAATCTAACAGTGATAAAACCAAAGCTAATGTTTTTTTTTTTTCACCCATGCTTTGATATCAATGTAAATTGCGAATCGCTGTCATTCTTATTTCTCTTTTCCTCAGAGAGTGGTGTAAAGTTTCGGAATTTATTTTAATTTAAATTTTTCTTCAATCCGCGAAAAGGTGACTCTTGCCTGTGATGATTTTTCTGACGGAAGTTTGGGGTTGGGGCTGTCAGACTTCGTCTGGTGTATTGTTAGTTTGGATCTCTTGTGGGTCCATGCGAAGTGAGTTTTGATTAAGCCCCACTCTCCCAGAACTGTTGAGAATTTGAGTTCGAGTGTTAGTACTGGAGAAATGAATGATATATATATATATATATATATATATATATATATATATATATATATTTAAAATTTAGCGCTCGATCGTGCTCCAGTTCTACTTTGAAGGTTCTGCATATATGTTACAAGTTTCTGCTTGCAGACTGGTATAATTTTTGTTTTACTGAGATTTTTTTATTTATTTATTTCATTTTTTTTTAATCTTAAATAGCGATGTTTGGAGAAGCTGGCATTTGTTTTAAATATTGCTCTCTCTCTTTCTCTCCGTCCTCCTGGTTTTTGCTCCTGTTTTTACACTCCTGCCTTCAGTTTGCCTGCTTGTTCTACGAGTGTTGTGAACAGGGATTTATCTCGGCGAAAGGTTGCTTTGGACTAGGGTGATGTCATGTACTTAGGCTCGGTTCTTGATGCCTGCTTTTGCTGCCTTGAGCGGACTAGTCTTTCTTTGCTTTTGATTCTCTTTCTTTCTTTGATTTGCACCCTAGTCTGTCTGTTTTGAGAATATGGACTGAGAATATCTGGACTTCGACATTTTATTATTATTTTGAATGTGGCCCTGCTGGAGCTTCCAGGGGCACGTTGCGCCTCGTTTGTGCGCTTTGTGACACCACCGACCTGAACTTTTCTTGTAGGACGTTACAATATTTAATGGTAATTCTGCCAGTGATAGCTGTTCGAGCTGTCTGGTTGGATACGTTTGCGTCCTCCTTTTTGCGGGGTGTTACAGTTTATGATTTATGGAAAAATATTCATCATATTTACCATTGACAGTTGTAGAATTTGGGCTCCAAATTGAGAACTTTGTATGAGTTGTATCATCTTGTATCTCGAAAAGGAAGCGGAATCGGAATCGGCCCCATGCTTACATAAACTTTTTCATTGTTTTGGTGTAATTAATTCGTCTGTAAAGCTTGTCCCACTTATATTATATCTCCCGTATAATAGTGATCATCCTAATTAGGCTGCACTTTAGAAACTTTCCCGATGCATTCAGAACTGATAACATGTGTATTACTGATTCATTAGAATACTTCTAAGGATACCCAAAAGCATATTAATCACTTTTATATATAGCTTCTGTCAGGCTTTCAGTTTTTTGAATCAGATCTCTCAGTTTAATGCGTCGGCTCATTGAAGTAATAAGCTATAGTGATGGGTGATTTACTATCAGAGATAAGGTTAGTTCTAGTTTACTGTCTAATACCGAAGAAAGCCCCTTTATTGTCCACTATACAATTCTTTATTGTATTAGCCCACTTTCCTTTATTGTTTTCTTAATAGTTGGTCATGTTAATATAAGGTTAGATTAGGTCAAATCATGTTATACAGTGGAGAACCCAAAGTCTATTCATTGCATAATTTCAACATTCTTTATTTATTTATTTTACTATGACACATCTTGGAAGTATATAAATCATTCAAATTCACCACGAGATTATTGTGTAAGATGGAAGACATGGAATTCACCATGTCTTCATCTAAACAGAGGTCACCTTATGGTAATATAATTAAAATTCTCGACGTGAATTTAATCATTAACCTGAGAAGTTCTTTTATTTTCAACGAAGTATGCATAATGTAAACTAGACGTAGAGCAATCTGTAGAGTGCTCGCCGTGGAATCGGGAAGATCCGGGTTTTATTTCCGGTACCGGCTATCCTGACTGAGTATTCCCTCGACCATTCCAGGCAAATACTAAAATTGTACCTGAATAAAGCCAGGGTCAATTCTTCACAAAATCTTTTTTCCATATTATTTGTTATCAAATATATCCATTGTAAAATAAGTGAAATTGCCCTGTATCTGGATATTGTTAAGTAAATAGGTAATATTTCGGTTAAGGTGATGGTAAACTAAAATTGTAGCTTTCTGCCGAATAACACTGTGTGGCACAATTCATCAGATAACTTGACTTCGCTGCCGTCCGCTTTCTTGCTTTCACATACAGCATTGTTCCGCTAAGAGACCAGTTAGCCAGCATACTAGCATGGGCGGACTTAGGGGAGAGACCCTTGGGGGCACGATAGAGACCTGGGAGGGGGGGGGGGCAATCACTTTAAAAGCTATCGTTTAGAATGAAACAATTAAAGTTATTCTGAAATGACGGGGAAATGCCCTCCAAAAATCCGCCCATGCATACTAGTGTCATCCATCTCTTGACCAATGGCGAAGCGAACCTTTCAGTGTATGTCGGTCATTTTCCGTACAGAATGATTCAACTGGTAACTCAGCACATTCCGCAATGTGCCACACAGCGTTATTCGGTTGTATGATTCAATTCTTGACTTACTTGTTCGGGGAAGGATACACTACACAAATAATTCTCGGGCACACTTTGTTTTGTGGTCCACAAAATATAACAGAGTTTCGAGGCATGCAAGTGTGAAATTAGAGTGAAAGAGCGAAACGCATTTTGGATTATTTGCCTGCTTCCAGGTTGGGGTGAGCATATGGAGTCAGCGTTAAACGTCATGTGCATCATGTAGAATGAAGAAAAGTATCTCATCAAACTTTACCTAAACCGTCTTCGTTTTTTCGACATTAGGTTTGTGATTTTTGTAGCAAACATGTCGTTCATAAATCATAATAGAATTCCTCCGCTTGCTGCCCTGCAACTCGAATTCGTATTTAACGAAATAATAATGATATATGGCTCTTCGTAACACTTTTTGTATTACCGACTCTTGTTAGGTATTTATAGAATCAAGAATGACCCGTTATGCAGGCTATGCCCCGGACGAGAAATCGCAGTGCTTAGTAGGCCTACATTATTTCGGACCAGCGAAGTACTAAAGACGTTAATCCCAGTTAAAGATGACTGTAACGAATAGAAGTTAGGGTAACCCAACCTTACATAAACTTCAATCTTTAGAAAGATCCAGGGGAGTTCTTAAAGAGTAGCCATCTTTTTAGTTTTTTGCAATTTGGAATTAGTTATTACTTTAGCTTACGTCGAGCATGATTTCTCCGAACGAAATAATTCACAAGCCCATGAATCGGAATCATGGTAATGCTACATCATGGTGACATGTTTATTTACATATTGCCTTTAATATGTTGCTACAAAAGACACGGACAGTATGTCGAGTGAGCGATAGTGTAACCAAGACGGGCTAGAAAATCTCAGGTTATTATTTTTATAATACACGGTGCACATCACGTTTAACCTGACACCACCTGTGGCTGCTCTGTTTCTGCTTATAAATGGAACGTCCGACGTATACTAAAGAAAATCCTGGAATTATGTAACATTTTAGATTGACTCTATCTTATTATTTCACAAGTGCAAGATATTATTTTGTATATAGATGACATGTCATTGAGTGTACAGTCATAATTTTTAACTAAATTAAATTAAATGTAACTCTTTCTCTTCTACTAGAAAACTAAAAAATAAAACACTACAAAAATTCAAGGCAATAAACGGTGTTCTATTCATGAATGTTAAAATTTTAACAGGAAGCTTTGTACGTAGAATGGGAATGTCAAAGTACATACAATAGGGCAAGATGCTATGGTATATTCCATAACGATTTTGATGGAATATGTATACTAAAAATTGTCAAGGGGTCTAGGTGCCAAACATTATTTTTATCGAAAAAGAGAAAATCTGGTGAGACAAACAGGTAACGAAATATATTGACGTATTAAACAGTAAAAGGGAACAAATTTGGACTTACTTATTAGATCACGTAACACTTAGGTCACGTTGATGTAATAACTAAGATTCTCACATTTTGGCACTTTGAGTGTGCAATTCTATTTAAACCACTGAAAGTTGCAACAAGTTTTCGGAAACACCTGTACGGCTGCCTTTTTATGTACGCGCTCGCCGCGTGCTTCGCTTGCAATTTGAATGAGTAACCAATAGAAATTCGTATGCATGTATTTCTATTGGTTACTAAGCCAAATCACACGCAAAGCACGCGAAGAGCGCATACATTAAAAGGCAGCCTAACACAATAAACGTGGAGATGACGGCTATGTAGCCTATCATCACCATTTACCCTTTTTTATTTTAGAAAGATGTTCCACTAGACATATATTTATATTGGCTTCTAAGGAATACGCTTGAAGAAGTTGTGTTATAATCTTTATTTCCAAGTCTTCTACAAGGCAATTTCCTTTTTAAAAGACTTTAATCAACGTGATGGAATGATGCTCTACATCACGATTCTTCTTGTTTCTGAAAAGAAAAAAGTTTTTTTCACATTCTAGAAAAAAAATACAAGTAATTTAAATTTACAAACATTCTGCATTTCCTATATTAGTAGTTCATTTTGCAAAACCAGCTACATCTAGTCTGGCATTTTCCGCACGAAATGAGGTAAAGCAAGCCTTGGACCTGAGTTTAATTTTTTTCTTAATGTTTAAATTGCAAATAATGAGCTTTTCATTCTGATCATAGATTAGTATTGAAGTGTACGAGATTAAGAGTCCAGGGATATCATCAGCTCATCTTTCTTAATGTTTTAGATATAGCTGGTTCTACCAGGGCGCCATTTATATCGTAGGGGAAAGGCGGCAAATGGCGAAAACTTTATTTAAAAGTTTCAGCGCTACGTCAGATGATCGTTGCTGCCACGTTCAGGGAGATCCAGAGCTGCTCCGTACAAATGGATCTGCAATTATGACCTGAGTTGCGGAAGCGAGCGGATACGCACAATTTCTCTATAAAATTGTATCGTTAAATCATAAGACTTAAGTAGACATATTCTATATCCTAGAACCTTATGAACTGAATAGATGAAAGGGTAGACCTTTGTAGAAAAATCTTCATTATTGCAGTTTTTGTTCCACGTTTTTTGGCAAGTTTTATGACTTGATTCTGTAATGTCGTTGCAGGTGGGCAATGACGAACACGTCTTTCTGTAGTGTTTGCGGTGAATTTGGGCGCAGCTGACTGTTGTGATGTAAGTGTGGAGGTGACAATTGTCCAAGCTGGTCACATGTTGAATGTAGAGGGTGGGAAAAGAAACGTCCTCAAGCCTTAGTTCCGTGATATTTTAGTGTGTCCAAGGATCAAATAAACTTGTGCTTGTATATCATATAATTTATTTTTACAATTACCATTTGGAAATATTTGTCAAATGTAATTTAATTATATGTTGGATAGTGGCGAAATCCTGTTCACCATTGTCCGACCGGGTAAGACAATCACGAAGAGTACAGACTACAGAGTGCTTTTAAAACTTAATGTTTGGGGGTTTATTTTGAAACAATTTTCAAATTTTAATAGAGCAGAGTGTGAAGTTCATGTCAGCTTCTTTTCTAAAATTGACCAAATAATTTTTGTGCAATCTTGTTAGAAGCTTGGGTGTTCACCAGGAATTTTATTTCGTGGGTGCAAAATCAAGTCGTCGGTGGGGAGCCTGACGAAAATTTTAAATAATGCATATTGACTCCTAAGTGCTAACACTATAAAACAACACTAACATTACTTAAGAACATGTCATACTTCCATGGGCGGTGATTGCCGGTCAGAAGTAGAGGGGCAAGTTAGACTTTGATTATCTGTTATCAGTGTAACATATGTATGACCTTCTAGTGGAGTTTTCAAAAGTGAGATTGCATAAATAACAGGATATTCTTGTACACCATTTATAATAAATCGGGATAAATTATTTAATTAAGATAATTTTCAATTGTTGAAATGTATTCATATGTTTGCGAACTAAGTGATTGTGATCAGTTTCCGGCAGTTCGTTTTCATATTTTTTTTTACATATTTTGGCACATTTTATACCTAAATACACACTTTAGTGTAGTCTGCGTATATGCAGACACTATAAAGCATTATTTGTAATATATTCCAAAACTACCAAATTCGATGTAGGCGCTACTTTCGGTTTTTCTCACGTAAGAGCACCACTTTCTTACTTACGAACTTTACTTTTTGACACTTCTCAGCTTGTAGAATTATGCAACTACTGGAACTGAACAGGCTTGAAAAGAGTAATTTTGTACCTTTTCTCATAATAATCGATAAAATAATGACATGAACTCTTAATAAACTGACTTTTTCTTGCTAGTGTGGTCAGTGGATGACAAATTACTCGAGGATCAGGCTTTTGGCTGCACAATTAGCTCAGGACGAGTCTGTAGATATTATCCATCAACCAAGTTCACCTTTGTCCTCCGACATGGTTGAGGACCCCTTGATGGATATAGATTTTAATCTTGTTGGAAGGAGAGGAAAACCTAGGTATAGACCTAAACTTAAACGGTAATCTTTTACTTGTTTTTGAAGATTTTTATGATTTCCGTTTATTTTACATGATTATTCTCCTTTGCTGTTAAGTTTTATAGTGTAGTTTTGTTTTATCTTGTGAAGTCCCATTTACAGGCTTCCATTAAGTTTTATAGTGTAGTTTTGTTTTACTTGTACAGGCCCGTTTACAGGCTTAGTTTTTATTCTGGCCATTTACACCAGTGGACTGATTATGAAGACCTTTTACATCTTCATCTTTTATATTCTTTTATTATTTTAGTTAACAGCAATTTTTAGATGTGACAAAGATAAGGGGCTTCCCCGTATCGGGACGGGCGTAAGCCATAGTGCTGTTACCGCCCATAAAATTCATTTTATCTTTATCGAGGATCAGGCGCTTTTAAATGCAGAATTTCTGTATCCTATTTTCACTAGTCGAATGGTCGGAAAAAGTGGGGGGCAACTGCCCCCTTTAGTCTCCCCAATCGCCGCCCATGCATACTTCCTTAGTTAATAACATGAACAATATTTATAGAATGTACTCTTATATGCGTATTTCAGTATACGTTTGGGTAATATAGGGCTAAGTGCTAACACTAATTCTTTTGGGGGTGCGGTTGAAAACCTCCGAAAGTATGCCTGTAATAAATAGGGTGTATGTCGTATATTAAACTGAAAATGAAACTAGATTATGGGGGAGGGGAGAATACATTCTTTTTTAGAAGGGAATATCACAACATGCTTAAAATGGGAAACGGAAAAGTCGGTGCGGAAATTCAAATGTTGATATCAAAGTTCAAACGTGTGTTCATTTTATCTCCCAACCAAACCAAACCGGAAGTGGTATGAACAATTTTGAGTTTGGTGAAGAAGAGATCTGAGGAGGTGAGAAACCAGGGAGACATTTGAAACATGGAGTATATCAGACGCAACAAGATTACTGATGTGTTCCTGTGGAGTTAATATTTTGTCCTCACACACCACTAATTTATTACTAGCCATCCAGATTTCCCAATATGACATTAAGATAACTTCATCAGGCTACAAATGTGTTCACTTCTACTTTTATACTAAAAGGGACATTTAGTACAAACATAATAATTCAGGTTTATTACAGACTTATTTATCCAATAATAAGTTATGGCATCATATTCTGGGGCAATGCATCAGCAACAGCATCAATCTTCTCTAAACAAAAGCAGACACTGCGAATCATCGCCGGAGTTAGCAGAAGAACTTCTTCCAAAGAACTCTTTAAACAATATAAAATACTGACTCTTCCTTCTTTATATCGTTATGAAATAGTTTTATATACAAAAATAAACAAGGATTCACTTTTAAGAAAACATAAATATGGTACCGTAAAACGGGGCTACTTTGACACTGGGGGTTACTTTGACATAGAGCGGGGCTACTTTGACAGATGACTGATTCTTCCTTTCTGTGAGCGCCGTTGCATACACCTTCATGCATAAGGTTGATATCAACGAGTCGTAAACCACCTCAGAAAAAGAAAATGAAATGTAAATAATAAGTACCGTATTTTTTCTTTCTTTGTTGTTATTTGGCAGTGTTACATTGTTTAATGAACAATGGATAAGGCCCACACAAGAAACAAACAAACGTCGAAAAATGTTGTGATACCGATACCATTGTTGTGTTGTAAGAATATTGTTTGATAACGAACGCATTTTTAGTACAGCCGACTTAACACTAGGGTTCAATATTGTCTGCCTCGCTCTTTACAATCAACGGCGCATTACCCAGAAAGTCCTTCCAAGCCAATAGCACGTGTTGTCTCTAGTACGGTACGGTTCCGTAATCTGCGTCGGAACCAGTTAACAGTAAGGAAGAAATGGTGAGGCATTACAAACGAAAGCCAGGTTCCCGGCAGTATCGGAACTACTCCGAGGAGCAGATTCAGCAAGCGCTGGATGCAATCAAGAAGGGAATGTCGCAGGCCGAAGCGAGCAAGACATTCCGAATCCCGCGCACCACATTGCTTAATAAAGTCCATGGTAGGTACATGGGAGAACCCGGGCATCCACCTGTGTTGGAAGAAGTGGAGGAGCAAATGCTTGCCAAGTCCCTAACTACGGCAAGCAGTTGGGGCTTTCCAATGACATCCAGCGACCTTCGTCACATGACATCCAAGTACGTGGAGAAGCAGGGGCGAGTTGTGCAGCAATGGAAAGGAAGGACGAACGTCCCAGGTCCTGACTTTGTGAAGGCGTTCGCTGCAAGGAACAACTTAAGTGAACGATTGGCGACGAACATCAAAGGTTCAAGAGCACGAGTTGGAGAGCCAGAGGTCAAGAAGTTCTTTCAGAACATATCCAGTGTCCTGGAGACTGCTGAACCTAAGAACGTTTTCAACTAAGACGAAAGCTGTATCGTGGATGATCCTGGAGCTGCAAAGGTTATTGTTCCTCGAGGATGTAAACGTGTGGAGTGGGTGATGGAACATTCCAAAATGTCAACAAGCATACAGGTCTGCGGGTCGGCTGAGGGCCACCTTCTGCCACCAATGGCTGTATACAAGTCCAAAAATCTCTACCAGAACTGGACAAAAAGAGGCCCACCGGGAACCAAATACGCAAGCAGCCCAAGTGGGTGGTTTGACATGAACTTGTTCGAGACGTGGTTCTTCGATGTTCTTGTCCCACACCTGGACAAGAACACGACCCGGAGTGATCTTAAGATTGTTATTGGAGACAATCTCGCCAGCCATTTCTCCCCTGCTGTCATTCAGGGAGCCAAGGAGAGGAACATCTACCTGGCTGCTCTGCCACCCAACTTGACGCATCTGCTCCAGCCGCTGGATGTGAGCGTGTATGTGCCACTAAAGAAGTGGAGAGCCGTACGGAGCTTATGGCAGAAGGAGACCCGACGAAGCGGATCGATTCCCAAGGAAGAGTTTCCCGGTCTACTGTCCCGACTCATGGATTCCCTGGCTCCCACCGTAGGCGAGAACTTGAAGGCAGAATTCCGCGCTACAGGTTTGGTTCCCCTCAACGTTGAAGCTCCCCTCTCAAAGTTACCCAAATAGCCCGATAGCACACAGGTCGAGAGAGACATGGACGCAAGTCTTTTGGAGTTTCTTCACGATTACAGAGCGGGACCAAGCACCAGAGCGAGCACGAGCGGAGGGAAGAGGGGGGGAAAAGATTTTCGCTTCTCCTGGAAAGCGGTTGCTCCCACGGGAAGAAGAATTGGAAACTGCGGGACCTGATATGAGGGTGGAAGAGGAAGACGTCGGAGAGCCCTTGGTGACGGAAGAGGTGGTCGTCGAGGATCCAATGGTAGAAGAACTGGAAACCGGACAACCATCATAGCTCCAAAAGAAACTCCGCCAGGGAAAGAAGGCGAAGAAAATAAAAGGGTGTGACGAAAACACCTGCCATCTGTATGTGTGACTTTCGAAACTGCAAGGGCGGAAGAGAGTGGATTCAGTGTGTCAGGTGCGAAAAATGGGTGTGTGGGTTTTGTAATAATGGATCCAAAAATCCTCAGTATGCTTGTTACGATGGTGATGTTGACAATTAAGGTTTTCATTCCGTTGTTACATGTAAAGGTATGTTAAAGTAAAGCTTTAAGAAAACTTGTATAATGGTGTATAATGATGAAAAAAATAAAGATTTCCTGGTTAAAAAGCATACAGCATATATTACACTTGACCAAAACAGTGTTTTACACTGGATTTACATTAATTCCATGTTAAAGTAATCCCATACGTCGGGTAACTTTGACATTACGCAGCAAATACATAAGGTGTCAAAGTAGCCCCACCCCGGGGGCTACTTTGACAGGTAATTCTATAATTTTTCCCGCCAAAACTTACTTGCAGAAACTTAAGTTCAGTAGTGGATGTGAGAACCTAGATACCTATTGTTATGATGAGAATAGTACCATTGACTGTTTGCAGCAAGTGTTCCGTGTACACATCTAAAATAGTACAAAACCTGTCAAAGTAGCCCCGTTTGACGGTACTAGAAAAAATTACAATATTTTACCAGGCTAACCCTCGTTCAAGAAGGGCCTAGTCATATAAGTGTCAAAATATACAAGCAGCTGCCAACACATATAAGAAATGAAGAAAACATAAATAGATTCAAGAAACAGTTAAGAGAACACTTGCTGGATAAGGTACAGTATATTACGATGTAAAAGAATTCTTATCATAAATTTCCACAGCAGCTCAACTCACTATTGTCTATGTTAAAACTTATTGTCTATGTTAAAACTTATTGTCTATTCTATACATCATTTAAATATCGTGCATTATCTTTTATTAGGGAATATTATTATCTACTTTGTAAAAGTATATGCTCACAAATCTATATAGAAAATGTATTGTCTATACCGCAAATGTTATTGTCTATACTTTTAAAACTTATTTAGCTATTCTTCACAAAATATAAATATCGTGTAACATCATTGCAATACTCTCGTGTAATTGAAATATCATGTAATACTCTCAAGATACCAATGTATATTGTAACTATAGCCCTGTCTTCAAAGAAATGATTAAGTTTCATAAGAGCGGATACTTGAGTGCCAAATTGGAATCAACTCAAATTCCATGCACTAATGTTTTGATCACAATCCATGTTGGTGATGTGCGTAGCTTTAGGCGATGTGCACATTGCGCTGACTGGATCTAGGTAAAAAATACAACTGAAAATTTACACATGTGCTGCCAATTAATAGGTAGAGACATACATAGAGAACACAAACATCTTTCTCGTAAATTAAAAAATAAAAAAAAAACATATGTGACTTACTTCTAAGCAATGCTTGATTTTGTTATTCATTATCACTTAAGTTTATCTATATTTTACCTTCCTCTTTGATTGGGGGATAAAATGTACATTATTTTTTTTGCACTTTGATTACAATGTATTTTGTTTCCCACCAATACTTCTGTTCCTCCTTTTTGGATATATTGCCTAAGAGATGGCAGTAAATAAAATCGAAACATTAAAAAAAAAAGTGGCTTGAAGTACGTTCTTCCTAAGCGCCACCCAAATGAAGTATAATTTCCTTTCGAAGCAGAATTAAGATCTTACCTTGCACTTTTTAGGAATCTAACATTTCCTCTGATCTTTTCCTGATCTGAAAAAGTTACATTAGAGAAAAGGACATTAATAACCTTTATATAAAGTGAAATGTATTACTGATAGCTCATTGACACAAATCAATTCAATATGTTACTGATATCCAAATTACATTTATAACAATTTCGATTTTCTGATGCATTATAACTTTCCCGTCCTACTGACAGGGTCCTTGATGGTAAATGATCAATATTTACGGTCAGTTCTATTTACGGTCCCGTCAATATCGACGGCTAAGTTGAGGCCAAGTCTCATTTTGCGAACCCTCATTGGCCAAAATATGACTTGACCTTAACTTATCCCTTGCCAGAATCTCAGCTGTCGATTGCAGAACTGACTCTTAATATTGTTTCCAAGATTTTCCCTTCTCCCAAGTCAGCTAATTTATTTCCATTACATATACTCACATGTGTCGACTCTAGAAGCTAAGGGGTACAAGCAGTGATGTAAAAAACCCGGGTGCATATTTTTATGGGAAAATCTCAATTGTTTGTAGGTGTTTATATTTTTTCCTGTAAATATTGTGTGTTTTTTTTTTCGTCATGGTTAATATGATACTTATTTGCATTATATACAAACTTATTTATACCAGTATCAGTAAAATATATAAACAAACAACATTGTCACTGTTCAAATTTGACCAATAATAGTGATTTAAAACAGAAATTTAAGTTACAAATTTAAGGGCTACTTTTCTTGCAAGCGTGTGTTGCCTGCGATTTGGGTAAGTAGCCAATTGAAACACGTGTTATATGGCGTGTTCTACTGAAATAAGTGTTACAATTGGGTACTCACCCAAATCGCAAACAACGCACGCTTGTAAGAAATGCTGTCCTAAGATGTACCTATTTTCAATTGTTTCATATTAAATACTACCGTTGCTTTCTCTTTGGCATTTAGATTTAGTCAAAAATTTGGTTAATCTAAATATACATTTTAAAGACAGTTTGCTAAATGTTTGATTCTTTTGCTTCCTTCTTGCAGATTTGTAGAAAGGGTTGAGTTAGGTTACTAAATTTTCAGCTTCATAACATGAAAACAGAGATGAGTTTGTTAGTGACTGTCATGTAAAATCAAGATAATTCAAAATGCAAAACTACTAGAAAATAAATGTAAATTCACAATTTCGAAACTTCAGGAACCCTTTTGAACCACTACAGAGGAGATATACATTTTAAAATTTTTCTGCCGTTAGAATAGCTGATAGCTCAAAACTCCTCAATATACGCACCTTCAAAAACTACCCAACCCTTTGTAGGTCAAAACAATAAAGAAATGTGTATAAACAGAAATCAGAATTTATATAGGCCTACTTTCTCTTTTTCCTAAATAAAATGCACTCATGAGAGTTGTTGACAATTTTGAAATTTCGAACACTTCAGTAATCCTTTCTTACAACAGCTACAAGCAACGTCATTGTTTCCCTGTTTGTACAAGCGCTACGCACGACTTTTCTTCCTCCACCAGCGCTAACAACAAAATACAGGTAGAAAGTACATTAACCATAGAGTGAGGAATAGAATAGAGAGCACTTTCATGATGTCAGATGAAGAGCAACTTACGGTTTAGCGGCAGCCATATTGAGTGGCCCCCATTAGAGTCCCTCTATACCGAGTACGGTGGGTGAGCCTGGGACATTTTTGAAACACATTTCTGTCGTGTGACTACAAAGTACAGCCCAACACATCTAGGATGTGACGGTTCGTAGTCTAATCCTGACGCCAGGTGTGGAATGGGCTCTGACTCCTCAAATCTACCGCCGACGACGTTCGATCACAAAACCCCCTTCCACTCCGATATGACGCGAAGTAGCGGAAATCGACACCGATAATCATAGGAGTGGGATATCCTCGTCAAGAAGACGTTCAGACTATCTTTCCCGACAAGATACCCCCGGTAGGACACTATATTCCACAAGTGAACATTCAATAACCCAAAATTCCCTGAAGACGCCGCAACTTCGAAGGCGGAAAGCTTTCCTTCAAGTTAAAAAAAATGTAGACATGGAATAATGCTTTTGAGTTAACACCTGTTCAACTAGGATATTACAGGAGTAGCTGTGGAGAAAGATGATTAGACATAGATACATACACTCGATAAGTGGATAAATGTATATCCCTAACTCTATGGCTTAATAACTTAACACACTGTTATTAATTCACGGGATTTTATGAGCAAGAGAATGTACTGCAAATAAATACACTTGAGTATATCTTTTTATTTTTATAAGAAACCGAATTAAACTGAGTATGGTCACACTCCTTCTACAATTCTCTGTGGGTACACATATGATATAAAAGCACTCATTGGTAAAGTTCTCGAAGTATATCAGTCCTCTTTTCCAACTTGAGTCAAATGTTTGTAAACTTACTGTAATCGACAATGGAATGATATGTACAACAAGTTTTTAACATGAACTGTCAATCAAGAGCATCAACATTGATTTCTATTAACATAAAATAAAGAACTTTACATTTTTCTGTATTACAAACGGTAATCAATCATGTTTGCCGACCTAGAATTTATTACTTTTAATATCTCACTTTATCAATAATTTATGAACTGATGACCGTTTCAGGTAAGTCGAAACTTTCAGATATATTAACAACTATTATTACTATAGATCATATACCAGCTGAAATAGGCGATTTTACTATCTTTAAGAACCAGATCTGGTTTAGCTTTCTAAAGACCAGCCAGGCGGCGTTATACGAGTGCACTCTTTATAGCAAATTACTACGTCATACCTCTGTAGGCCATAAATCTGGTCAACGTCTAGTGTGCGTAAACCCTAGCACCATCTTAAAACTACGAATGTATAGTAACTCACCAACTCCAGTGGCTGTTCCTTTAAAAGTATTTTTATTTTTATTTATTTATTTTATTTTATTTATTTTTACTCAGTTAACCTATGCACTGAACTCCGAATCCTTTATAAATTGGGCTCTTCCTACCAGAATCCCTCAAAACGATGGTGACCACGACTCCCCTTCTCTCTCACGTGACAAACCATCAGCTATGAGACAAAGCGAAATCACCGGCCTCACTCACACCTAACCTGATGCAAACCAACAGCAATTCTATGGATGATTCCAACTGAATCTAACGCACCACCTACGGTTAACCACTGGATTTATCATGGGGCCTGGTTACATATATATATGCGTTGGCACAAGGATATAATATTAACACCATTTATTTTCACAATTTATGATAACGACAACCTTTGCTTGTCGATATAATTATACACGCAGGTTACATATGAATGTCTGTTGAAATCTCATAACAGGCACAAGTTCCCTAAATCGTACATTTATCCGAACGCACTACCCTTTTTATTTTGTCGAACGACACAATGATATTGCTCCCTACAAACAACTCAAAATATATCATAAAACTAATAATCCTCACACACATTCCATGTGCTCGACCAAATAATACAACGGTACCAATTTCACGTATATGTTCAGGTTTTCTTTTTATTTATTTTATATATATATATATATCTTAAAATGAACGCGACTTTGCAATGTTGGGTAGACACAATCTGTACAATTTATGACTTTCCAACCTAAGTGAATCTCATAGCCTGGTGATACAGTAAACAACACTTCCTACGTTAACTGCACGTGTAGGTATCCAAATGACTGTTGTATACACAATAGATAGAGCATTGATTATAAACCGTACTGGTCTGGAACTAGTATTCGTAACTGTGGCACTCCTACTCGGTCGCTACAACTTTTGTATATATTATCATATGGCACTGTTTAACTTCTGCTGGTAGTACACCTTTGTACTAACGTTACTTAAAAATATATACAGCAGCTCCTTCATCAACTCTAGTAATGGAGATATGGAAGCACACCTTTGTATATGACAACTGTATTCGAACTCCTCCTGGCTGATAACGTTAACAGTATCCACTAACAGTAAATGTGAAGTACTTGAGTTACCTGAGTATGCGTAGCTCCTTACCTAGCTTATTTATAGATTAATCTAAAATATTTCATCTGGATGCACCTCCTGTACGCTCCCTCGTGCTATAAAGACACTCCAAAATAATTTATCTCTTTGAACTCCGTCGACACGTACTTCTTCTCATTACAAAAAAAAACGTGGTCGGTGTCGATTAAACATTGTCCCACGGGAAGGCACGGTAATCTTACGGATTCTTTTCTCCAGAGGATTAATATACAGGTCCACTATTTACTTACTGAGGACTCCACATTACATATTCTCTGTTGTGCTAATAGTTCGGCACAACTTATCTCACTTTAAATTGTTTTGTTTTACTATTTTTGCAAACTTTCCTTCTTCCGTAGTTTCTAAACGCCTCGCATCGCTGTCTGAAAATCACAAGCGATTCATCGCTTCACCGTTGCCAGTCCACCCTATCGACTCGATCCGGATAAGCGAATGCATAACACAATGATCCTCTGTAAGGGTTTCACTTCGTATCGAAGTGCGTAACACACTAAAGCGTTATTAACATTTTTTTTTTAATTTGCGCCTGTATTTTAGGTGTCTATAACGCTAGTCTGTTATAAGGACATATTTAAGTATTTTAAAATTGTCAATTCTCTGCGAATAGCTATTTTGAAGGTTTCATCTGATATACGCGCTTCTCATTAATAACTTTCTCTTTCCATAAGAAAGAATGAGACGGCAATACTTAGTAGAGATTGCCAGCAAAAATGGGGTCAGCCAATGTGGTGGTAGCGAAAACGTTATACGTGGTAGTGCCTCGTCCCTTCCGTCTCTTGACTTCACTCCCCTCGCCTGAAAAACAGACTCACGCTACCTATATTCTATTCATAACTCTATGACACCAACCAGCTTTATTTCAAGGTACAGACTATAGTATCACCAGTTACTAAACAATGTTTGAGTCCATGAATGAAAATCTATTGAATCTGTAACTATTATAGTATGTGGATGGCGACGCACTGGCACTGTCTCAAAAATGAACTTTTTGTTTTACTACAAAAAATGCAATTCTTGTAATGTTCTTTGCTACATGTACTGCAAATTTCAAGTCAATATCTCTATTCGTTTGCTTCGTACTGGACTTTGTTTAACGCAACTTCAAAGTTTCGGAAATGTTGTCCTGAACGCCTGACGGGTAGGCAACGCTTCATAAATATGTGTTAAAAGTTCTTCATTTCCCATTCCCTTTTATATAAAAAGTTGTGCGGAAGTTAATTTAAATGTTAGATTAAAGTTATTGATAACGTTGACATGTTAATGAATTGCTCTGATCCTCGCCAAATGCGAATACAGGGTGACCCAAAGCAAACTTCCCACCATCCCGTTAATTACGTAACCAATTGATTTCCATTAGGAATCCTGATACATGCCCCTTTTAATTTAAGGGAGAACGTGCGTTCGTGGTCAAGCATCGCATGCTATCCCATTTTATTGTGGTCTAGTGGCAAAAAGTGAAATTTTCTTAAATGACAACATGAGTCAAGTGACACATCATGTCAATGGTCTTTAAGTTCTATTTACAAAAACATGTGATTATTTAACAGTTTCTTTGAATACTTTGAGGGAAATTGCGTTTGCAACTCTCACATTTTATAAAGTGAAACTTGGTAAGTAAGGTAATATTTTACACTATTTACATCTTTCAGCTTTTATATGATTTTATTATTTTAATTAACAGGTAAGTTTCAACGTGACAAAGATAAGGGGCTTCCACGTCATCGGGAAAGTCTTAAGCCATAGTGTTGTTACTGTCCATAAAATTAATTTTATCTTTATCTTATTTTACACTATTTAACGTTATGAGCGCTCCAACTTCCATCATTAGTACAAAAGAACTCCTGGAAATATCACTACGATAAATTTAAACGTGCTATCTCATGCTTTGTGATCCAATAGCACCCAACCCCTGTGATGAATATGTTAATGCAGCGAATTTCAGTTCAGTATTACGTGTTGGGAAGGGGAAGCACGTGGTTTCGAACCCCGCTGCCAAACATCACGCCTGAGTTGAAGTCAGCGGGCAGGGCTTTAGTTATGGTACCAACTCAACATTCGACTCGCGAAATTGATAGAAACTGGAAATTTTCAGGCACCATGTTTTTGGCAGCGGGATTCAAACCCACGGGCTTCCCCTTCCCAACACGCAATGCTGAACTGAGATTCGCAGCATTAACGTATTCATCACAGGGGGTGGGTGCTATTGGATCACAAAGCATGAGATAGCACGTTTAAATTTATCACGGTAATCTTTCCAAGAGTCCTTTTGTATTAATGATGGAAGTTGGAGCGCTCATAACTTTAAATATTGTAAAATATTGTGTTACTAAATTAACGTGATAGGAAGTTTTCTTTGGGTCACCCTGTATTTATATGATATTCACATTTGGCAGGAATCAGAGCAATTAATTAACACGTCAACTTCTTCAATAATTTTATTCTAACATTTAAATTATCTTCAGCACAGGCTTTTATATAAAAGTGAATTAGAAATGCATCTGTATGAAGTGTTGCCTACCTTTAAGGTTTTCCGAACAAAATTTCGAAAACTTTGAAGTCTTATAACTCGTGTTCCACGAAACTTCGAAACGTAGTACTACAAGAGTGTTCATTTTAACACATCATCAATGCACTGTGTAAGTTTCATGCTTATATTCGTGTCCCACCGAAACTTTGGTGTAATCAGATCATACGTCAAAAAGTTAGAAGTTATTGGTACCGCTAAACCATGGTTGGAAAGTATAGTTCTAGCTCAGAAGAATCCAAGTCCCTTTCAAGTGGCAATGGATCATAATCTTAGTCAGACGTGGGACGACAGCCCTCAACGTTTTTTATTATTATTGATATTCAGAGTTCTGCTAAAAAAGCTAAATTTTACTATCATGAGTTATGTTTAAATATAAAACTGATGGAAATGTTCTGGGTTCCAACAGTTTCGTCCCTACCTACACACCATTTATATTTTTAACTACTAAGTACAAGAAAAACCTAGGAAAAGTTCAGCCCAACACAGTACCATACCCTGAAGTGTCTCAAGCCAAGATTGCTGATGTCAGAAGCCTAATGAATGCCTGCCTTTGGAGGACCAAGACTTGTTAGAAGAAATATTTGCTAGGATGATTTAACAAAAACTATTGCTATTGTCAGTTAACAGTTTTCAAACCTATTTCTATGCTCTTTGTACTGGTGTCAACGACATAAATATTATTGCAAAACCTTCTTCGTAACATTGAACCTAAATCTTTACCAGATGTGCCCTTCTTCCGGCAATGCCTTCATTTCAGGTATTAATACAATTATGTTTCTGAATTGAGATCTAAATTTTAATTACTTTACCGTAACATGTAAGAACTAATCATATGAGATTTATAACTTAGAAACATTTTAATACATGCGGTGACACTATGAATGGGATGAATGGGAATCTTTACCCATTAATCTTGAATACTTTCTCAGCTGAACACTTAAAAAACTCGCATGTGTTCCACTTGAAGCCGTTCCCCTACGACGTCTTTTAAAATATCTCCATCTCCTATTGCATGGTGCCTGTGAGTCCACACAAACATAAATATATTTGTAGTATATTTTCTAGATTTCTTGAGTTTATTAATAAATCTAACACTGAATTAAATTTAAACATTTTCTATCGCATTAACTTACGAGTGCCGAATTATCGTAGAAACATCGCACATATTGGTAATACTTCTCCGGAGGTTCCGTGTAGCCTCCAGTTTCAGCTGTAAGGATAGAAAGGATATTATTTCTTTTAATTCAAGAAGTAACACAATAATTACTGATTCAGATATTAACAGCAGAGTTTTACCACGCCCGATTAATTCATAACTTATATTCAGTCAACGAAATTAGGAATAAGTAATCAGCTGGAGGCTTAAACATGTCCATTGATGTAAGAATCGTAAGTAATCATTATACATTGAAAACTTTGGTCATCAGCCTTCAACCCTGATCTTGAATGCGGTCGTTTAACAAGGAAGAGTTGCTCCATCACAATCGAAGCACTTAGGGTCAGTTTTACAATCGACCACTGAACTTCTGGTCAGCGCTAAGTTGAGGCCAAGTCTGATTTTGGCCGATGAAAGTACGCAAAATGTGAGTTGGCCTCAACTTAGCGCTGACGAGAAGTTTAGCGGTCGATTGCAGAACTGCCCCGTATTGTTAGTGTATAGAGCGTGGATAGGTGACAGAAAAAAACATCTTGAAATCATTGTAACACGTCAGAGAAGGAAATTGCCGGGATGGTGCCTTCGACTTAACCCATGGCCAACTCCTTCCCGCATCCTTTCTCCTACCTTATCCTGGCCTGAGCCATTATTACCTAAAGACCATAAATAAATCCAAAATGAAAAAAGTTAATTATAGATCTAAACTATTCGAACCTTACCTGTGTAAGGACGCTATTACTTTATCGAGCTTGCTGTCGAGGCAGCTCGAGTATACTTTTAGGGTTCCATACGTCTGTATTTTGTACGGACAGTCCGTTTTTTAACGGCTCTATCCCCGTCTGTATCATACTTTTCAAAATTTAGGCGAATGTCCGTACGTTTCACTTAATCAGTTGTTCAGTTAATTACGTATTTTAAACTAAGGTGACCATATATTTTCCAGCGGTACCGAGGAAAATACAGAACACTCGACTGTGACTTCCACGTCTTCCATGTTGCAACAGTAAATCCAGCTACCTTTTGCCCCTTCCACTACACGAAAGATTATTCTGTTTTTAATACTGGTCATCTATACTCTTTGTTTTGGAGTTTAGAAATGGCAAGTGGTTAAGTGAATCAGAAAATTCCAAATGTGAATTTAGAAAAGAGAAATGACAAAAAAGAGTATTTAGCGAAAAAGTAGAGAATTCGAAATTAGGACTCCTAAAAACAGTACATCTGGTAGCCCTTTGAATGTTCCTTTCTAAATGAAACAATAGCATTTTTCGAATTATATTTATTCTTCACACCGGGAAGAAAAATAGCCTTAATCCCGTGAAACTCTCTGGAAACCGGAGCTGAATAATCTCCCTATTTTAAACCCATATATTTCCACAAATACGCGTACATATCACACAATTTATAAAGACAGAAATGTAAATTCTTACAGCATTAAACTGTAGTATGGCCCAGTATTTGTTGTTGCCTAGCAATGTTCCTACAGTGTGTGTTATCGCCTGGCAATGTTTTAGCTATTTTATTTTCTGATTAATAGTAATTGGGAGTGGGACGTGATTTTAAAAATTCAAATTCATTGAAACGTGACAACCAGAAAATGCTCCGACCTTGGCAATAGAGAAGATACGAATGTAAAGAATATTAAGTGTTTATGTTGGTGTTACAAGTAATTGTTCGGAGTTTAATTCTGTTTAAATAAATGGTCTTTGAGTTAGTTTGTCCGTATTTAGTCACCAAATATTATGGTAAACCTAATACTTTGCGCTATTACATTATCGAGCTTGTTAATCAGCTTCCTCGACGAGCAACTCGTCAGCTTAAGACGCAATTACTCTGTTAAGCAAGCTCGGCGGTGTAATAGCGCCTGAATGCAAATGGAACTTACTAAAGTATTGACACTTGGCTATCCTGCTTACTTATAGAAGCCTGATATTACGCTATAATAGGATACGAAAACATCGTATGTTAGATAGCAGCTACAGCATCGTCAAATGACAAAATCAACTACACATTAGCATGTCATTATTGCTGTGACGTAAAGGAAATTACATTTAAACTTGGTGTTGAAAGATAATAGTAAACTTACCACCATTCAAACAATCGTCATTATGTTTTTCGCACTCGCTTCTCACATCATCGTCTGGAACTTCCGCAATATTATTCGTGATCACATCTCGGTCAAAATTTCCTGCATCGTCAACCTGGATGAAGTAACAAAGTAATACTATACTTCGATCAGATATGCTTTTTTCTGTATCGCGCATTAAATTATAACATTGAACAAGTTCTGTGTTGAATTTTTTCATATCACCTTTCAATCAACAATGAGACGTACCTGAACATAACATATTTAAAATTTATCTGGCAGAATGTGAAGTAAGTTACAGAATGAGACCCTTTAAGGCAGGCTTACCAGGTTTTTACTACCGCTGAAGATACATTTCTTTTAATATTATAAAAAGAAACATTGTCGAAAAAAATGATTGTTTAGAATAAAAGATTTGTTGTTGTCAATTTAAAGTTTTAAAGGGTAACGTCCCTCGGTCTCTACCGTCAGAGGGGAGCAGTCAGGTGCGGAAGCCTCTCCCCTAATACCTAAAAGAGAGGCCCACGAGTCGTCTTTCGCCGGAGGAGTTTGTTGGTGTGTCCGAGACCTCTCCCCCAGCATCGAGAGACCACCTATTGGGTCCGGATCCTCTTACGTTGGAGGCCGCTTGGGAGGTGCATCGGCCTCTTCCCGTCCCGCGAGAGGTCGGAGAAAAAAGTGTCTCCTTACTGTGAGGAGACTTCCCTATCTCAGTAGTCTCTTGCTCGCAGGAGGTCAACCGAGGGCAATTAGGTGTTAGGGTCTTGGTGC
>JAGDQP010027963.1:2873-24532 GCA_022664845.1 Lepisma saccharinum
AATATGTAACATTTGGCAATATTGAATCGTACAATATGTAACATTTGACAATGTTGAATCGTATAATATGTGGCATTTGGTAATTCTGAATCGTATAATATTTCCGTTTCAAGGGCGAATTAGGAATATACTTTCTATGGATAGAACAGTAGCTCTAATATCGCACTCTTTGTGGAGAGAAGTTGGGAGATGTTCCACCACCGAGATTTCAACGTAGGACATCTCGATTGGGAATCTATAAGATTCGATTGAACTACTGTCTGTATTGGTAAAACTTTGTGTTCTTGTTTGTTTTTTATTATATTTATATAATGTATCCCATCCGCTTCTCTTCATGAAAGTTGTTCAAGTTTTCCGGCAATTTTAACTTTTCTTCATTATGTTAATTCTTTCTGGCAAGAAAGAAAGAAAAGGAAATTGGTCTCCTCGGCCCTTAGATTTTTTTTTTCTGTGATTCTCTAAGCAATAATGCGTAAGAAAATTTCTCATTTGGGAAACATTTAATTTGTTTTAGAGAACAAGAAAGAAGTGGTTTTAATGAAACTGGCCAAGATTGAAGTTGAAAGGAAGTAGTGTCCTTGGTATGCTTCTGTTATTTTGAAAGAAGAAAAGAAGCGAAAAAAAAAAACAACTAAATTATAGATTTTTGTTCAGTTGTTGAGTCTAATGCTCAAGCTGGTTTTTGGAAAAACGAATGTTTCTTCTATTTTTAAACGGCAAATATCTTATGTGCGCATGTTTGCTTTGGGCCGTAACCTGCCATGACTTGATGGTTTATCCAAGATTGTCAGATCAAGGGTTGGAGTAAACCCAAAATCATGAGGTTGTTCGTTCTTGTTTACCAGGAAATTTTAGATTTGGAGGGATGAGGACTTGAAACTCGGGGTGTCAGAAGTTGCTGTTGAAAGGATGTCGGGCTAAGTCACTGGAAAGGAATACCTTGGCTTTCGGCATCAGTAAAAATAACCCTGATCGCTTTTACTTCAATGGTAGAACACCTGCCAGGCAAGCGGGAAACCTCAGTTCGATTCCAGTCGTGTGTGTGTGTTCCGTGCGTTCAGTGCTGAATTAGTCTATTTGGAGGCCCTAGACTATTGATTTCCCCCTGGGTATAGACTCTGTTATGGCCCCTGTTATCTATCTCTTGTAGTCATAAGGGTGCCTTATTTAGCTTTGACGGGGCCTCGGAACGAGGGCTGCAGCCCTTTAGCTTCCCCCCTCTCCTTAATCCGGCTCTGCGTGCGTTTTAGTTTGAGGATCAACAACATTCCAAAATCCAATATCATTTGTTACCATATCTACTTGATATGTTCAATCTGAAAACAATAAAAATACAAAACCTATCAAATGATTGTCTTATTTCGATATCGAAAGACTGATGTTCTCTCGAAATTCAGTGGGTATCCACTATCCTAAAATTTTCAATGGAAACTTAAACTGGATACTGGCTGGGTCAACAACACAATTGTATAGAATCAGCAGTGAATAACTGACAAGTGTATAGTATAGAATCACGAATGTTAATAATAAAATAAGGAGGACAACGAGTTTGTCTTACACACTGGTTAAGAATATACGACAAAATGTTATTACTTTTTGTTAGTATTTCGGAGATGCCCATCAACCTTAGTTATTATAAATAAAAAAATCTGAAAGAAAATAGCATAATGTTATTTGATTATTAAAACAATATTCACTGTAATAAGATTTAATGACCATAGCTAAATTTTAATTGCAGTTCAAATGTTATAATCAGTCTTCACTAATCTGTGACTAAAGTGTTTGTTCCCATTTTGAAACCGTATTGATAAAATACTGTTTATATAGTATTAGTGAAACCGATAAGCTTCGAAGTCGCTGGAAAATACAAGTTCCACATTCTGCCTAAGCTTTAAAATAATTTCTACGCTGACCATTTCAGAACTATAACATTTTAAATAGGTCTGAAGCAGGCCCGTCGATAAGGGAGCCAGCCCGCCCCCAATTTTTTTGACCCCACTTAAAAATCTGTTTTTATGTGTGTAAATGGGAGGTAATATATCGTGATGCTTGAGGTATTTAAATGGTCTCCCCAGGCACGTATCCAGAAGTTTGTTTTGGGAGCGGCTCAAGGGCTTCCCGGGGGGAACTAAGGTGTGTCTGGGCATGAAATCTATATTAAATATACCCCTGAAGGTATACTATTTTTCCATAAAACACTGAGTTTGGGGGTTCTGACCCACCCCTAAATACGTCCCTGTCTCCCTTATCCCCCCAGTGGCGGGTTGGTCCGAAGTCAGAATTTTACATTTTATTTCCTTTTATTCTTTCTTCGTTCTACCTCTCTGTCTTTTGCGTGAGTGTTTGTGTGTGTGTGCACATGTCTGTCTCAGCTGCTCTCAGACTCGAACTCCAGTACCGGGAATGATCGTGACGAGGTTTTTCTTCCGTGACTGTTGCGTAATCTCATCTTGGCGGTGTCTCATTAAATTGTGGTCAAGAAGACTGGTTTCTTACCACACCACGTTTTTCATCGGTCTGTGTTAAAAGGTTAAATTTGGACAGACAACTTGATCAAAGTAGTGTGATTCAACAGATATTTTTTTCGATTAAATTTTATCAAGAGGTATTTCTATGGAAATATGAGTTACCATTAAGTTGTATGTTCATTTATAATAATTGCTCGTCAGAGTGTGATTTGAATTTTAGAAAAGAACACTGGTTCCTGGTAAAGTATTGTTCAAACAAAACAAAGCAAATCGTGGGAGATACTTCGATGATGCTTCCTCGTATGATCTGGCTGTAAATTTTGTTTTTTTCGTAAACTGCGATCCGTATCCAATCAATTTTAAGTGAGGAGTATAATTTCTGTCTAAAGATGGGTCTATTTCATTTCCACTAGCAGCATATTCGTTGGACAGTTCTCACAACTAGAAACGCACATACTCGAAATAGAAAGATTTAATTCTAATTTGAAATTCCATATTTACTTTCGATATTCATTTGTATTGAGTTGTTTGGATTCTGGTGCTTGGGATCGTCGGTTCAATCCCTGCTCGTTCCATGTGGGTTTTGTGGTGGACAAACACCGTGTGCGTGTGTTTTCTCGGTGTTCTCCTGTTTCCTCCCACTTTCTTCATTCCATCACTCGTCCTATCATCATCCATCCGGCCTAAGCCAAAGTTGCCTAAAAGCCTTATAAATGTAATTAAAAATGAAAAATCAATTGTTTGGATTCACAAGTTGGAATTACCTTGTAGACGAATATAAGCGAACTATATCTTTCAACTAAGGTAAAACTTTATACTATGAACTTTATGCTGTGTGAGAAACCGTTTATGGTGGCATTTTATCGTAATCTTGAAAATGATATTTATCTATCTTCTGTTTTGTCGATACATTAATTCTTAATATGACATCCATCCAGCTCTCAGAATAAAACTTTATTCAATCAGATTTCTAATAGGTTGCAATATCATCTGGGATTAATCTATATTGAGAAACGTATAATCCTACGTAGCGTTTGCAAAAAGCCTGACTTCAGGTGACGTATTACTCATCTTCTGTAGTTGCTGATGTGATTCATGCAAATAGTGGTAATATTAACCCTGTTTTTTCAGACTAAAAACATCGGAGAAGTGAAGAAGCCTTCATCCTTTAGCACAGGGGTCTCCAACCTCTGGCCCGCGGGCCGCATGCGAGCACGAGAAGTCAGTTATCAAAGTAAAGTTCCACAGATCGAAAAAAAATAGCGGATGGGTCTTGTCTGAGTCAGGTTTAAGGGTTTAAAGTGATACAATCTAAGAAAATTATAAAAAAACAAAACAACAAAAGCATATAGTATGAAGAAGCAAAAATCTCTTTTCCCTGTTCATAAACCACGGAAACTTTTCACAGTGACAGAGACCATGTGCATAATTTTTTATCAGAAATGTATTTGTAATTATTAAAATTAATTAATTAATTATTTGAAATGATATTCCTTATTATAAATGGAATTGACATTAATTAATTTATGGCCCTTAGGCTTCTTTGACCCAGGTCGAAATTGGGTGGGAGATCAGCGGCAGGGCCTCACTTAAGGTACAATCCCGACATTCACCTGGTGAAACTGAGATAAACCGTAGGAAACGTAAATGAACATGGTCTTCCGCGCTCATTGTCGATTCGAAGTCCGCGACGTTACCAACTGAACTTCAAGGATTGGATAAAGAAAATGAAGTTCACTTTTGTGTGACTTGAACCTTAATATGTATTTGTGCATTAAATAAACACGCCAAATTTAGGAAAATGCAATCAAAAGTTGTTCCCAATACACTTGGACAAAGTTGATGATTGATGGTATCTCGTAAAGACTGGTTTCCCAACGCAAGAATTTCTTTGTCAAGAAATTAACATTGCACAGTGGACAAGTAGAGAAAAATCGCCTAAGCTGCATTCTTCCATCTAAGCTTCGTTCAAATACATGCGTTTAGATACAATTTTGATTGTAATTTGCTAAGCCGATAATTTTTGCGTTATTATTTGTCAAGATATGACGTCACTTGTGACTATGCTGCACAGTACTTGGGTGCCTCTCAAACTATTGTTCGCAAACCTTCGGATACTGGTATACGAGTTTGGTGGAAAAACAGTAAATATAAGGGAGACAGTTGTACCTTGAGCATGGTGTACCTTGGAACAGTCTTATGTTTCTGAGTTCCAATGCTATATAGTGATTAGTCCGTAAACTATGTTGTGTATCAAGCTTCCCAGGAAGTAGACGTGTGGCTTTGTTGTATTCAGGTGGTTGTGTGTTGAGTTAATTTTTAAAAAAAGTTAAAAGTAACTGTTTTACAAGAGAATTAGTTAAGTTTTTCTATGATGAGAATTTCCATTCTAGTTATAACATTTTCAGTATGCCGTCATGTTAGTGATTTCGTACAGCCTCTTGTACCATGAAACAGAACATGTACCTTGAAGAACTGAAGAAAGATAAGGAGCATAGGGCACCAAGATAACACAATTAGGACAAAATCCAATAAATAAACACACATCTAAGCGTTTATTACGCTTACTGATGATTCATTGAGTGCTTAAAACTATTTTTATCATGTCTTTAGTTACTTTGTAAGCTCTTTAATAATGATATAAAAATTATGATTTCATTAAGTATCACACACACTTCCCAAAATACTTATTTGTGAGTTATTTTATTGATTTGACCTATTATACGTGCATGTTTCAAGGTACAAGAGGCTGTGTTCCAAGGTACACGAGGCTTTGCACCATGTAACACTTTGCTGGAAAATTTTAAGGAATAAAAAGCACCGTAAAAGAAAGAAAGCAGATGCCAAATACTGAAGCAGTTTAATTCAGAAACCTTCAAAGTTTAACATCACGGACATGGAATTGAAAAAATAATTGTCCCAAAAACTATGATTTGGAAAACGTAAAATGTGTTCTATGGTACAACAGTTACCCCCTATAACTGATCTAACACACTGTCACTGATTGGACGAGGGAGTATCTGAAGTCCAGGCCAATATTCTTAAAAACTGACACATTCGTAATAAACCACATGCAGTAAAGGAACAAATGTTAAACTTATCACAAGTTTGATTTCAGTAGCCCAGGAGACCTGTAATTTTAAGCTTGTGTTCGGAGCAAGCAAAATAAAAGAAATTATGCAGGAAACTTCCCCTAGGAATTTTTGGTCTTTTCAATATTTTTACTCTCATACTTAAAACAATCATTTTTAAACAACACAAACCGAATATTGTGCTAATGTATTTCAAACATAAATAGAGCAAAAGTTAAAAAATATTTCGATTTGAAAAAAAAGAATTGTTTATCGGATAATGTGGATTTTAGCTATTGTTTTTTATTATTATTATTTTACTTTTTATTTTGTTGTTTGTATTATTCAGAATTTTCCTGGTCTGACCGAGGGAAACTCAGTCAAGATTGACGACACCGGGGATCGATGCAAGGACCTTCTGATTACAAGGGAAGCATACTACCGAATGTTTTACTTGGTCGGTATGATCATTACTAGCAATTGAATCACGCAATTTTAAATGTCAGCACTGAAAATTCCGTGATATTACTTGGTGGGTACGGCAAAAGTATGGATTTCGGTTTAGTAGTACGCCAGCCCTAAAGTTTGAAAACCCCAAGTCTGAGGAATTCACCCTTGACAAAACAACTATTTTTGAAACACCCTGTATACGTTTAATTAAATTCGACTGAAACATTCAAGGATCTATTTTTATGAACTTTCGTCGACCACTGTATATTTATTGAATTAACAAGTATTTTTGCCTATAGATATGTGGGCGAAGAGTTGTGTGTGTCCACAGAGAACAAAATTAGAGTAGGCCTACTCACCTGAATGTAACCTTTCTGTGTGAGTGAAGCTTTCTGAACGTTGCAGAATTCAAAGTTTTTGTGGAATAATTGGTTATATCCTCCGGCTTGAACGGTAAACCAAACAAACACAACTAAAATATTATAATAAATAATTGTATTCCACACATCCATCTCTGATGAGCTTCAGTTTCACATCCGGTAACACTTATGCGTGAGGAGAAGGTAATTTCAGTTATTCACGTGTATCATTCACTAAGAACACTGGTAACTCACTACAAATGGATGGAGAATCACCGAGGCGAAAATGCTTGTAACTTTCTCGTGCGGTAACTCTTTGCAGGTGAGTTTGTTCAAAAGCAAAGCCGGAGGAGAATGAAGAAGAGCCTTCCACACTGAAAGATATAATGACCGAGTTTCCCTTTCAACTCCGAAATGCGTACAAACTTTCAGGGAAAAGTGATTGCCACTCTTGTTTCTGCTTGGCGCAGTGAGAATGCCCCCACCAACAATGCTACGTATCAATAGTGGTGTGCAGGAAAGTTTACTACTAAGAACCATGTTCAAGTACTGTCATGCGTTCACGCTATGTAGTACATGCGTTTGTTGATTGTATGTGCTTTTTGTGAACAGAGAATTTTGTTAGCTCATTGTATTTGTGTACAATTATGATTGTTTAATACTAGAAGGAACCCAGTTTGTTAGGTTACGTTGTCTGTGTTATTTCAAATTAATTTAGGTAAGGTTAGGTGAACCGTATTTGCCCCAAACTGCGTTTGTTACACATTTTATGTAATTCACACGGACGTCCTTCCTTTCATGTACTAAAAAAAAAAAAAAAAAATATGCCTGAATGGGCTATTGGGAACTATTGTAATAGTCTGTAGTTCTTAGTTCATAATCATCGTCTTGTGCTACCTCACTAACCATAAAGGACTTTTGGTTTGTCCGTAAATACCCCGCTTACCCACATAGCAGAGTACGTCCCTGGGACGTCCCATTTAGATCCCATTACCGTCAAATTGGTCCTGCTCCCATAGCGATGTCCTAAGGACGTCCGTGGGATAACTCTGTGGGCAATACAAACAGTTCATCCCGTATGGATGTCCCCTGGATGTCCCCCGGAAAGCCGTGCGGGATTACCTACCTGGAATTTCTATAAATTAAATCGACCTTACTATTATTATTATTTAATTAATTATAACTATACGAAGGATATGCCTTCGTATAGTTATACGAAGGATTAATTATAACTATACTTCCCATGGATGTAAACGGGACTTAAACAGGACGTCCTTGTCCCTATATCCTGCCAGGAGATCCGTCAGATATCCCTGGGACGTCATTATGCTATGTGGGTAGTCGTTGAAAATAGTAAAGATAGATAAGGTTAGGTTTTGGTAGGATAGCTGATTTGTTATATTAAGTCTTCTGTAATTGAACTTTATTATTCGGTTTGTTCGGAGTCGAATCTGAAATTATATTGTTCCTAGAAGAGTGATTCTATCTGGAGGCGTATCTGAAATCCTCCCGGCATGCGAGCAAAGCATTCTAAATGTCCTGCGAAAAATAATAGAAAAACGATCTCCGCTTACTTCAGAAATCCTCGCATACGTACTGATTAGAAAAAAATACAAAAGCATGAACAATGAAAATCGATATTTTCCCTATATTTTAATCTCATGAGCGAGTATTCTATAACTTCGGTGACCATACGTCCCGAATTTCAAGGTTGTGTCCCTGCATCCCGAAAATAATATTAAAAGTCCCGAATTTCATCAAAACAGAGCGTTATGATTTTATCTGAGAGGGACACTTGAAATAAGTTGTAAAATTGTTTCACTTAAGTGTTCGTGAGTGTTCATGATTAATAGATAAATAATCAACCAATTAATACTAGCTTATAATTACTCAAATTATAAATTATTATTTCTTAAGAAATAAAATAATAAGTTATTATAACGGATCAACACCAAGAGAGGAGGAAATTTTAGTTGAAAAGTTTGTGTTTTTTTTTTTTTTTTTAATTTTCAAAGTTGAGATTGTTTCTAATGAAGCGCAACTGTTAAGCTAAATTTATGGCCTGAATAAAAACTTCTCCTTGAGCCCGCAAATAAGGGGGTGTACATTAAACTTTGGTTAGACTTCTACCTAATTTTAACTGAGAAAATATAGTAACCATATTCATCTGCCTTTCTGTTTCTAACATTCTTTATCTTTCCAAATAAGTACATTCAGAGTACTGCCAAGTGTGTCAGTTTGTGGAGGGTGTAAAGTCGAAAATGTAATGGCGGTACAAGTAGAGGTTTTCAGAATGTCTATAGTTTTTCAAATGTAAAAATTTTAATGGGGAAGGTACAACCAGGGCCTTACTTAAGGTACAATTCCGGAATTCACCTGGTGAAATTGAGGGAAACCCTTTAAAACATTAGTCACGATGGTTGGCCGTGGGTTTTGTACCCGTGTGCCTACCCATTGTCGATCAAAAGACCGCGACGTTACCGCCTAGACTACGGGAGCGGGTTTGAACTGTGTATTTATATATGTATGTATGTTCCTTTTTCAACCACAGCCTCAATAACAAAGCGTGTAAACTCGTATCTGTTTATGTTATTTCTGCTAAATCGACACAATCATGAAAGAGTGCAAAGAATAATCAGAGGAAATTTTGTTGTAAATGTATGTGACAGTAGTAACAAATACTGGATTTTGTTTCCTTAAATGCACTGTTGAATACAGTTCTTGTTTTTATGCATCGTACAAACTAGTTAGTTATATTTACAAAGTTATATAATAGCTCTATTTTACTTCGTGAACAATATTTTTTTTTTTCTAAAAGAAGATTTTAAATAAATGTTACCAAATAATTATTTGGTTAGTGTGCGTTTTAAACCATTGGAATGAGAGAAAGTTCATTTTGAATTTTATTTATGATCTTCAGACGATTTTGGCTCAAGATGGCACAGGGTTGGCAAGAGGCTGTAGGAAGGAAGTCGATCAGAACCTAGTTTTGAAGGTACCATCCCGACATCCTGGTGTGATTAAGGAAAAACCCTGCACAAATCTCAATCAGGATGGCCGACCACTGGGATCTATACCAGGACTTTCCAAATATAAAAAAAGAACAACGCTCTACCAACTGAACTATGGTCTCTCGATGGGAGAGGTTAATGAAGTATATCTAGAACGAAGTGGTTAAGTTCTGAACTTTCACCGTTTCTAATAATTATAATCACTCAGTTTGTGTTAAGTATATCATAAAATCGCCGCCCCCGAGCGATTTTCCAAGAGACCTAGGAACCTGGAACTGTTTTAGCTTCCTTGGTAGGACCTGCCAATCTTTGGATTCAATCAGGCCTCAATAACTTTGGGTATTTACGTGAAATTGGAATATTTTCAGTGAACATTTTATCTTACCCTGCCTGGAGAAGGTGAATTATTCCATATGAAGATGACTCTTATGGGTCTTCGATATCAAAGATCTTTCAGGCAGACATTGTATCAGCTGTGTTTGATATCTGAAATGTCAGAATCAAAACTCGTGAAACGAATATGACAATGACTTCAGATCTAGTTTAAATTTCAGTGATTAGAACGATCAGTTTCCTAGACTGATGTCTCTTTTGTATCAATTGTTATATCGGAATTAGTTTTATATAATATTTCTAGATATTTATCACCGTTTGTTTAAATGCGTGTTAGAAATCTATTTCTGTAATTAAAATTTTTTTTTTAAGTAAATTGAACAAAATAAAAGGTATGCTTCACTGCGTAAGAAGTGATAAGTTGGAGAGAGTCAAATAAATATTTTGTATTGACTAGTACGGCATTGCTTGTACCACCAGGATAATGATTTTCTTAGTTTGTCTAGCAATTAAAATTTGATAAGGAGGTTGATACACTAATATTTTACTTTCCTTTCGTGGAAACTTAAATTTATCCAGAAGAAAATGACGTGATAAACAATTAGATGACGCACGCACATTGTAAATATTAACTTTATTTTTCAATTGAACATTTTTTACATCATTCATTTGTATAATTGCATAGAATATGTAGTGTTTGTATTGCACAAACAATCAGTAAACTGCTACAGAATCTTAATTTAAAATACATTTTTATTAGTGTTGTACAACACTGTTTATTAAACTTTTCCTTTCAGTGTTGATTGTTTTTCGTAATCGAGTTTGTTAGTGTTCACAGATAGTTGAAGTTCGCTTATTGTTTCTTGATTCAGTGCTCCTCATCATGATTGGTGTCCTGCTTGGAGGCAGGTCTATGGCCCTAATATCCCTGGGCAAGATGAACTGAGAGTGGTGTGTCATTGCATTCCATTAGGTGGAGTTGGCTCTTTTTAAGAGTATTTCCGGACAGTTTCTGACATTTTAGGTCTTGTCCGTCAAAATATGAGGGATGACGTCTCTCGGAGAGCACTTCCGGGGCAGGGAAGAGAAATATAGGGGACAAGTCACTGATATAAGTATTGTACCGGCATTGGCCTGCAGAAACGCCATGCTTCTCGACCAATGTTTACTGCAAAGATTCTGCCATCAAAGTTTGTAATCCTTTTTATAGATTCATACTCTCATCCATCCTGGAACCCACCGAAAATAAATGTTTGTCTCTGCCTTGTAGTTGGTACGTTTCTCAGAAGTTTTCCGTTCCGGAATGTCACCTAGAAGACAAATTCGGTACTTTTGTATTCGTGAGGTCATAATTTTGGTGCAATACATTATTTTTTTCTTTTGTTGTACTTGGCATTAATTGTGAATCAACTTATAGAAAATGTTCTAAAGTTGCCCATATATGAAATATTGAGAGTAATAGTAGTGATGCGTGACAGTTACAGTATATGTAGCCATCTTTATATGTGTATGTGATTATTTATAGGCTGGTGAAACAAAACATGTTACTGCATGCGTTGCAAATCATTCACATGCAATGGCGGATTAATGAGAGGCTGATGTAGTAACTGAAGTATTTTTAGAACTAAAGTATAGCCAAATAGGCGACATAGCATTAGAAATGAAAGTTATTTTCTTAATACTTGGATTTGAACGAGTAAAATTGCTGAATTTTAAAACTTATTTTGTTTGTAGTCTTGATAAATTAAATATATGTTTTCTGATATAATATTCATAAATTAATCAATTCAGATGATGTGCCGTGTGAGTAGAATTGTGAGACGTTATTTATTGTCTCCTCGCTTCCAGAGTTGTTCAATGAATAAGTGAGTGATCTTAAAGTGATGAGAAATTAGTCTGAAATTTTGAGATTCCGCACAAGAAATTATCGTTAATTCACCATTGTTTGTGTGTGTACTTACTCAAGTGTTGACATATTTGTATTATAAAGATATAGCTCATTTCTTCTAATCACGAGGCCGAGACATAGATAAAGAGAAATGTCATCTTAAATTTCAACAGTTTTATCTTCAAAATAACGAACTAATATCATTGAAACTGACAACTAGGATGCCAAATGTCATATCTTGGCATAATGCCAAATCTTGGCTGTAGAGGCAAGAATACCTGAGAAGATTTTTAAAGATTGAAGGGGGAACAAGGAAGGGAGTGGGAAAACATTTTATTAAGGGATTACGTATTGATACCTATCAGCTTTCTTGTCTCAACTCCTCACCATTAGATGGAACGAGCTATACCTTCACTTTTCTCTTCGTTACGGTGAGTAATAATTGCTTTTGAACCACAAGAAATCCTCTCACAGAAATCAGAAAAAAATCGCTTGAAGAAGTAACTTGCATCAATTCGTAATTTTCGTCTTCCACGTGAGAGAATCGAACTTGTCTGTGTTGCATCATTTGTTCCTGTAGAATGTCACCTTCACGATATTGCATGCATTTTATACTGTTGAGAATGAAATCAGGCACGAATTCCTTCATTATAGGCGGATTCTATTATATCTTTCCCCAGCGATATCCAAGATGAATTATTTAAACAAGTTTTTTTTTTTTTTTTTTTTTTTTTTTTTTCACTTTTGAAAAAAAAAACCCCCTTTTAAAATCTTATGTACTAATTGAAAATTGGATTTTCTAGAATGCTTAATTCGTCTTTCGTGTAAAGTACTTCCATGTAAATTAATGATAATAATTTTCCCCTTGCATTGTTGTTCGTTGGTTTATTGTAATTCATGATTATTTTAGGTATTTTAATTTAAAATTATAAACAGTTCTTCAATATGAAAATGGCTGCGCATAGTTTTGAGCAAGGGATATTTAAACTTGCGGAGATCGCGGGCCAAATGAAAATATGATTTATACGTCACGGAGTATATCATTAAGAAGTCTTACATGTGACTTTTAACATTGTGCAATAACTTTTTTTTGAACCTGTGGATCGTTTAAAAGGAGATAAACTCAATTTTAAAAGTAAAATTTAAAACAAGACATATAATACTAATATATTCTTTATTGCAAGACAAATGCAATTTTAATAAAAGAAAGAACCTTTTATTAAGAAGGCTGACTTCGCTTAATTTTTGAAACAATTCATTGCTAGGAAGAAATGATATCGATTTATTGATATATTTTTTGGAGGTTCGGGTTGGTGGGTCGCTAATAGCGGCCCGGTAGGACTCAAGCGGATCGTCGCCCAAGGTTGAGCACCTCTCCTTGAGAGCCTAGATTTCTTGTGGATCTGTGTGTTTTTCAATAACATATACAAAATGTCAAATCTTGTGAAGTGTGAGATTTGAGGTAGATGTGACCTCTATATATGCAGAAAGTCTCGAAAGTCAGTGTCTATTTTAATAAAGGCCGCGAGTGACAAAAATGTGTAATTCCACATTCTCATGTCATTGAATGGACTCAAGAAAATCTATTGTAGTCTTATGTAACTCCAATGTCTAAAGTACCTCAGAGTGATCTCAAGCGCCTCTGTTGATGTGAAAACACCAACTTCAGTTGTTCAGCTGTGGTGTGGTACGAATATTGTAATGTACCGACTATAATGAGGTTGCTGCTGTTACCCTGACGTGATTACAAAACTCTTATTTACCTTCTTTTTTCGTAAACTTTGGCTTAATTACTCCGCAAACGAGAAAGTCTAGTGAGCTTAAATATTGAGGTTACATTAAACTGCAGCAAGTCTCATTGAAGTTTATTCATTGATGATTGAGAATAAGTATATGGTGACTTTATACACTAGATGGTTTTGTCATTACCGGCCTTTCTTCGTGGTGACTTTCAAGTAAAATTGTGAGTCAAATAGATAATGACTTTGGAGACACAGAGATTTACATTAGAAATTCTCCCAGTGAGCTATAAGTAATCGTAATTTGTATTCTGTTAACCACAATTATTTATGTTTTATCTGCTATGTGTTTCATGAAAACGATATAAAAGGGAAGTTAAACAGCAGACGGAAGTCCAAGAAGATTGTTGCATGTTTCAATATCTATAACATGAAGTTACTCTTCTTTTTTCAGGGTGTGAAAAAAGGTATGGTGCCTTCACCACAGGCTCCTGAATATTGGAGAGGAGGTAATGACGTAGTTGCGGCACAACATGTAACATCGTTGTTCCCAAATAATTTTTATCATGCACTTCATGTTCCAGCTAGTGTTTTATGCTGTTCCGCTTTTATTTTTTCGTAACACTCTTTTCTAACCTACCACAAGGTCTTTTTTTAGGGGCACAGCTTTTCTGTTTCTAATGCTGCTTTTATAAATGATCGTGCAGTACTTGTGCAGTAACACCAGTTAAGTACTTACAAAACTACCAAAAACAAGCTTTTTTTTTGCTCGTGCTTTCGCTCATTTGTTATCTAGAATAGGCCTTGCATATTTGCAAAGCGTTAGTAAATGCACTTAACATTACGTATATCTCAATAAGCAGTAAGGGTATAAAGGAATCAGTTGTCCTGATCCACTTCTGTTAGGCCTGGAAATGTGAGCCTTGATACAGTTACAGTTCGCGCGCCTAGGGAAAGTTTAATACGGAGGGAAGACTGTGTAAGGGTGGAAGGAAGATGAAATCTATTTTCAGAATCGGGCCATGGAAGGTGGTGACTCTGTTTTGGATTTCATGGAGGAAGGGAGCGACGGGGCATCAATACAACCATGTTTCTGCGTTAACTACAGCATGTGACCGAGTGAAGTGGCCTTCCACCAGTTGACTTACTGACAACTTCGTCATTTACTGGCTGTTTTTTTCCTGGCGCTTACTTAGTATTGTTATTTCTCTTCTACGTAAATTGATCTCAAATTGACAAATTTTCCCCATCGATGAATGAAACCTCTAATGTCCTTCCGGTAAAATGCCTCATTTTGTGACTTTTGACCATCATTGTGTTACATAAATGAGTTCCTGATCATTTCAGAAAACCAGTTTAAAAAAATAAACTTGCGAGGTGAAAACAGGAAGAAATCTCGTAGTACTGATTCTTGGAAGTACAGTAGATTGGGGAGAATATCATAGGCACAGACGTTATCTGTCTCCTCGCAGCGGTGGATTTGTAAACTTGAGGGGTTGGTCATCATACCACACATACTTGTTTTAATTCTTTCCTCAGTTTCAACAGTTGCCTGTGGTAGTTGACTCCCTTTGATAGATAATCACTCATTATTACTCCCATGGACCTAACGTGACGACTGTTAACATACGCTCGTAATGCTCTCAAAATGTATCACGTTTTAAGTCACGTGAATGGCTGGCTGCCTGTGTGCTTCCAGAAACTACGGAAGCAAAGTAGCGAGATCAGCAGACGAAAATTTTTTTTACGTACAACAGTCTTGCTGATCAGCTCATAACTAAACGACTCCCTTTGGCAACACAGACACGAACTTAGATCACGTCTTGTATAATTATTTCCAAAGTTTTGATCATAGTGTAAGGTGATAACATTCAGAAATCAAGTAGTAATGCAGAAGAATTACACTTTATTTCTCTAGTGTTACTTGCGATTCTATGAAGTAATAAATATGAACCTAGACAAGACCGCCCTTTTCTTGTAATGTCTTTTTTTTTCGTAATGTTTGGAATTTTGTAACGTATCCCAAACATATTAGAATTTGGAAAGTCAACACCATTACTGGGTATCCACCGTACATACGGATTGTTCATAGTTCGATGATTATGAAGCATCGTTTCAATATAGCCCAACTTAAATCGACTTCACGTATTTCATGATCGTAATGCGACAGCTTTCCTGATTGATGACTTTCTAGTTTTGTGCTAGGATCGCTATCGATGGCTAACTGTGGTAGACCTGGAACTGAGTTGTTTTCCAGTGAATCACTACTACATTTAGTTCTGAATATTTTTCGCACGAGATACATTTGTTGAACCAGGACACACTAGTGTGCACACTTTTGCTTTCTAGAAACCAGTACAGCCCCATCTCTTTGTGGTCAGTGCAGGTGAAAGTACTGTACACTTTCTGCCCCAGCTCTTCAGCGAATGCACCTGAATGCAAACAGTTGACAATTGCATTGCGTTCCCAGTGAATGTATCATACATAAGGGAGATTGCAAATGGGGATTACGTGTTAATAGAAGAATACCTACACCTGCCCGCTCTACTGGAAGCTGCAACTGGTCGAACATTGTGACATCACATCCAGTGCAGTTCATGTAACCCAAACGAACAAACCCTTGAACCTTAAACTGTCTATACCATTGTGCACCATATTATGAAGCTTCTTCCTGCTCATGTAGAGTTATCATCTCTTCATGGATTCTTCCAGAGTTTTGGCCGTTCCGAAAAAAAAAGAGCCTTATCACATCTCTGGCCTCCACACTTTGTTCTTCGCGTTACAATAGGGTCTGGACATATAATGGTTACAGTTGGTTAGTCGTAATATTGCATGTATACTGCAAAGACATGCACAAATAACTGTGCCAAGTTTCATGTTTGTTCGTCTACTCAAAGTGGTTCAGGACAACTCCTTTTCTTAACGTCCTTTGAACAACCTTTTCGCCACTGTTGTTCAATAAAATCTTATTTTGTATTCGCTTACTTAAAAATTAATGAAAATTGGTTCAAAAGTTTATCAATACGATGAAAGTATTGTGTAACATATAGTTTCTAAAAGGGACACAAATGATCAATGCGTAAAGCTGCCCTATGTGGTGTCTCTTTTCCTGTTTACTTTATGAAATAAAATATATAAGTTGAGAATATACTAGAGCTAAAATAATAAATTTTATTTCCACTTTGAGCTCAGTCCAAGATTTATTTTCGTGGTTCATTTTTCAGAAATTTGTAAGATTTCTTTTGGAGAAAGGGTAAAGAAAGTTCTAATTCATATTTAATAGGTTTGATTCTGTTCAACAATAATAATATTTTCATTTTTACTTGTCATAAATTTGTCAGTTATTAAATTAACTTAAATATTTACGTGATTCGAAAATAGACGAACAGAACTTAAATTTAAACAAACATTGACGTGAAAAAAATAAAAAAAAATAGAAAAGTATTCGCGAATTTTTGTCCGAAATCAGGAGCACAATTAAGCTTGGTGTTGCATTAGCAAGTTACTGCATTAGATCATGTATAACCTTTCGGGAAAAAAAAAAGACTACCGTTAAGTATGTACTTCTGTGTATTGTATGTATGTGTGTGTGTGTGTGTGTGTGTGTGTCTATATGTATATGTAAAACTTCCACAGGAGAACTTTATGCGGACTACTTCGTGGTGTTGGGACTTGCTGGGACTTCAGGTGCCATTTGCATGACTAAAAAAAGAAAAGAATATTTGTAATGGCCTTTTGTGTTTGGCCTGTATTTTTTTTTTTTTTTAATCCTGTTGTATATTGTAGCTGGTTACTCTCTGTCTGTTATTTGTGATTGTCTCTTCAGCACTTGTTAACTCTGTACTCCCTACTGATGTCCTCGTGGTTCTTGTTCTTAGGGTAGTAGTAAATCGGCTAGTGGCACCTCGCCCTACTACATGGCCCACTCGTACCCCCCAGGCCAGACTGTGCAAGCCACCGCCACACTCCCACGTGGGCCATTGTTACGAGCATACTCCCCAGCCAATGAAAGGATAAAACCATTACCCCAAGCAGGTAAAAATTATCAACATCATTATATATATATAATTATATATTTATCTGCATTTCTTTTACATGTAGCCCTACTTCATTTTTCACCAAACGGGATACATGATATTTTTTTGATTAGAGACACAGTGATATAAACATTTAAAAAGGCCTTATTAAAATGGTTTATATTTTTTTTTTCTTTACGTTAGTATAATATACTACAACTTTATTATGATCATAAGGACGAAGTGTCATTACAAATTAGCAGCCAAGCTAATTCCTTGTCACTCGCATGATTCTAACTTCCCCTTTGCTCCCTTCTACTTTGTGTTCTCTTCCGTTTGTCTTGATGTATTTTCATGGTGTGTTTGGAAGGAAGGATTTGTGGCTTGTTAATTTTGTATTGTCCTACCAACCACATTTTTTTTTTCACTTTTCCGTGCACTAGGGAAAACCTGTGTTATTGCATGCTTTTTTTCAAATAGTATTGCTTACTGTAGCCCTAACGATTTCATTCTTTATGTATTCATAAAATGGAAGAAGAATATTGTTTGTATATTTTAGTCTGGTTAGTTCCTTTTTTTAGTTTGGGATTTGTAAAAAAATATATTGTCGTATTTCAATTATACTAGTTAAAGACATCAAACAAAGTCTTGTCACATCCTAACGATATGTTGGTTAGTAACATGCAATTTAGTTCTCGATTTTTTTTTCTTTGACTACAGAACTTTCTTCTTTTTGTTACAATTTCATTGTGATTTTCTAAGCAAATATTCTTTCGTTTTTTTCCATTTTGATTGATTAAAAATTTAAAAAAAGATAACTCAGAAGATTGGAAACAATATTTTTCTTGAGCAAATTATTGTTATTCAAAAGTTAAATGTTTTGAGACAAATATTAATGAATTAATTAACAAAACCAGAGATAAAATTGAAAACAAAAATACTAAATAAACTGATCTTTTGGAAGTTAACAGTTCTTTTGATTCATTTTTCATTTCATGCTGGTGATGGCTGAACCAGTAAGTTTTTTTCTTTTATTTTTTTTTCTAATTTAAAAAAAAAATCAAGACTTCCATCATCCGTTTTTAGGTGCAGCCCAACCACCTCCTAAACCTCAGAGAACATACCAACAGCCAATCATGATGAAGCCCGGAGTACGTGCAAATGCCCCCTCCCAGGGCCCCATCTCAGGAACTGTCCCCTCCCCTCGCTCCAGCCAATCTGTGCCTGGTGGTCCCCCACGTCCTCCCGATCGAGTCTATGGGCCCACTTTTATAGCTCCACAAGAGAGGAGGGACACCCTATACTCATCACCAGGTCAGTTCCCTAATTACAAAAGAAAAGGACAGAAATATAAGGAGAATTATATTAAAGTCTTGCTCGCATTTGTTTTTATTTCCCTGCTTTTATCTTCAAGCGTTTAACACCACTTTTAAGCCACCCTAGCTTTTCTATTATTAACAAAGAGGCAGGTGTGTATGTATGTTACACAACACTAATTCTGAAGAAAAATAGAAATCAAAATTTGATTAACGACATTTTCATTAATGTTGATTCAAGTTTCAAAATTATTATGATTATTCTATTCCACTTTTCCAAAACTTTGTTCAGGGATATGCTGAAGAAATTAATTATACGTATTTTTACAGCACAAAATCTTTTCTGGAAACATCAGTTCAAAATAAAAAATTGTCCGTCTTCAAGTATATATCTTTATCTGATTATCTGACAAATCAAAAAACAACTGATATAACTTTTTTTTAAAAAAAAAAATAACTTTTATAAGAAATTATAAATAATTCTTTCACTAATCATTTCATTGACAGGAAATTTAATTTCCAATTTTGCATTTCCTGTCAAAAAGATTTAGTTTCTGATAATTAAAAAAATATAGGTGTAGATAAAAAAAATAAACTTTTTTATTTTTTCAATAGAATATTTAACTCTAGTATAAAGTTGAAATATATTTTTTGACAAAAATATTACATTTTGGAAATGCATGACATGGCATGCAAAGTGATGTTTTTTTTTTGTCTAACGAGTACACGTAAGTATAATTTGTCTGATAATATGATCAAAATGTCTGAATATTTTATTATTATTATTGTAGTGCATTAACATAGCATGCAAGGAGAATTTGTTTGTAATAGTAGAATATATTTATACTAAGAACATAATAATTTCACAGTTTAAAAGAACGGAACACTATTATAACAAGATCATTTTCAGTTGAAATTTTTTTTTATTTACATTTTTATTGGTTCTTCTCTTCAACATATAAAATTCTGTTTTGTGCTAAAAAGTGGTGTTTGGCAATCTTTTTTTTTTCCTTGTATTGAGCATGTTAAAGTTTTGAAATATAATTTCGTTTCTCCCTGTTTTTTAAATTTTAATCAATCCTGTTTATGTAGTACAATCGTGTATAATCGTTTGGCATACTTCATTCTGATTTGAATACTGTGCAAAGGTAAAAAAAAAAATCTAAGGTAAGATCCCAAAATTAAGGAAGAAAATGGAGGATTTTTTTTGTTTGTTTCTTGTTTAGTCTTTAAGGAAAGCTTAAAAGTACAGATTTAAATTTCCATGTTGTGAATGTGTCGTGTTGATATGATTGTTAAGACAAAAGAAATCGCTTTTATCTTATCAAGAAAGTTGTTTTCCAAACTAACTTTCTTTAAATCCATAATTTTGAGTCTCTTTTGTTAATAGTTTTGGTCTCTTTTTCTGTTTAACTTCTTTTGTGGTGTTGTGTAGTTGTAAATATATGTAGTGACTTTAGAATAATGTAGTATTTGAAATACCGTAACTCTTATGTATAGTTGTGACTTGTGAGTGATTAATTACAAGAAGGTGTTAGTTTCGGATATCACTTTATAGTTTAAATAAAAAAGGAAAGTTATAAATTTGAAGAACTACAATATATACAGAACTGAGTTTTCTTTTAACGAATTTATTCGTTTGGAAACATGTTTCTGTAAGAGAATATACGCTTTTTAAAGATAAATTGATAATGAAAATCAGGGAAGAGTTTTAAAGAGGTTTTCATATACATGTATAATAAATTTATATAACTTTGAAGGTGAAACTTTTGATATTATCTTTTAATATTACGTAGATATACTAATTTTATGTAGTAATAACATGAACATTTATACTTCAGTGAAAATATTATTATCTGCATTATTAAGATCAGATATGTCATACGTTATACACAAAGATAAAAAAATCAAGCCAATTTCTATTCCATTTTTTTTTCACTGTAGTAGTGTTAACTGTAAATTTGGATAACAGTGAATATTGAGACACGAAATTAACATGCTTAGTTAGATACTTAGCTTATTCAAAAGCGTGTTTTTAGTGTGATAAGGTAGGAGGGACTACTGTCTAAAGTTCCAGTGAATTTTAAAAATTCATATTTGGTTCAAGATTTTTTTTTTTTTTTTTTTAAGGATACTTTGATACGTTGCCTGTTTTCTTAATGTTTATAATGGCTGGAAATCGGTGTCAAAATTCTTAACATTCTTATTTGAATTTTTGAATTTATGTAAGATCTTTTGGATCTTTGGTTCAGGCCGAGAAGGGTTAGGTAAAAGTTAGGGAAGGCATCGGTCAGGGACTTATTTAAGGTATCAATCCCAGAATACAGAATAAGCCTGAACGACGAGGGCTGGGTTTAACATTCTTATTGTTTGATTGGAAGAAGGAAGAAAAAAAAAATAGCTTTGAAAAATAGTACAACGTCAGATCTTCATATGTAAAGCAAATATATGTGTGTGTGAAATTTGTTTGGATGTGTAGAATTTAATAGTCACATGTGCGAGAAATTCTTGCCTGGTTTGATCCAGCAAATCCTAGTTTTTCACAGATAATATTTCCACAGCTGATTCGAATGCTTAACAAGCAGGTTTCGGTGAAAGGGTAGGATGATAGAACCAAACTTAGTGAGTCGTTGTCAATTGTGATTTGGTTAAAACATTAAACAAACAAAAACAAAAAAAAGTTTTTGAACTCAGGATGAACGTGAAGATAGAGCCTAATTACAGTTTGTAGTTGCTAGAATTTACACGTCAGATTGCAAACCAAAATTACCGTATCGTGATCTTTAACCTCCTCAAGTGATATGGAAGTTGAACTGAGACTATAAGTTAGGTATCGAATATCAAACACTTTCATAATTCAATATTAAGAGAACTCAAAACTGAAAAACACAAATTTAGAATATTCGATATCTGATTTTTGGTTATAGTTCAGCTTGCATATCACTTGAGGTTGAAGATCACGACGCAGTAATTTTGGGCTCGAATCTGATGAACATCTTCAACTAGCA
>JAGDQP010027964.1:9471-24532 GCA_022664845.1 Lepisma saccharinum
CACATCAATTTATTTATTTACTGTATTAATATTCTCTCCTCCCCCACGTCTCCCTCTCTTTCTCTCTCACACACACACACATACACATTTGTTGGATTAAATCGGTTTTAGAAAAGCTCCTTGTTTTGAAAAATCATTACGTCGATTTATGACCCCACAAAGTGAGACTTTTGTTCTCTCCAGAATTTCACATGTGCAAAATGTTGCACTCAAACCTTCAGGGAACTAAAGAAATATTTCGAATTAAAGGAAGAATTTAAGTTCCTAGAGATAATACAACTTCGAAGACATCTTTACTGTAAACTGAAAAACTATGAATTCTTACCGCAATATGCTCTCTTCCCGTATATACAATACGTTAATTTCTAATTATGATATTATTCAAGAAAGATATACATTTATGTATGTATGTATGTGTGTGTGTGTGTGTGTGTGTGTTTGCGTTTACTAGTACATTGTGTTCCACTACAAAGCTAGGGAGCATTGCTCCCTCATGCTCCGGGCTCCAAGCCTCTCACCATACGGTGATAATATATGCGGATAGAGACAGTGTAAAAACATATTTTATGTTATATGCACATTTTAAAAGAGTTTTATGTATAATGGATACTCTTGTAAACAAACAATAACATAGACTATAGGTTTCTTCTAATGAGTATGTTGCAACAGGGCTCTGAGAAGTATTATTTCAAAGCATATCATAACGTAGCCATGTTCCGCGGCTATCCCCGCGCTTTTTTGAAAGTATAGAAATAGCTATCGACATGTAACAGTATGAGGGTTATTTGAAAAAGTGAATTTTAAAATATGGTTGCAACGCTGACAACTGGGTGCTTGGGTACAGGGAACAACCACAGCACGTTCCGATTATGTCGAATATGTGTACTCAAAGTTTGGTGCGAATACGTCGAACTGAATGGAAGTAGTAAATATTTAATTTTTAAAAGAGATTGTCAACACTGTCAACTGTTGGGCCTGAAGTACAACTATGACGCGTCCCAGTACGTAAATACAAATTTTGGTACTAATACGTTCAACGATATGGAAGCAATTAAAATTTAATTTTCTGAAATTGGTTGGCAACACTGACAACTGCGGCGCCGGGAGTACCCACACGAACTGTCCCAGTACCTTATGCCCAAGTGAAATTTGGTGTAAATCAATGCGGATACGTCCAACGGTAACAAAAATGGAATCTATAATTTTTTAATCGTTTGGCAAACTACGGTGCCTGGAGAGCCTGTATGACCTGTTCCAGTACCTAATGAATATGTATGTCAAATATAATGTAAATCAATGCACACGTGTATATTTGTATTCATAAAAGCATAGCTGGCAACACTGATAACAGAGATGCTTGAGGTCGGGGACACCCAAACCTTTCTTCTATTGTGTTGAATGGTGTTTAAGCTACGTTTGGGGCTGATACGGTATGGAAGATTTTTTAATGATTTTTAAAAAGTTGGCAACGCTGAGAACTGGACAACCCGGAATATCTCCCACATAAAACTGTATGTACCGTAATCTAGAGTTTAATTTATGTTTTATTTCTTCTTAATTATCTATATAAAAGTAATTCTTGATTAAAGAGAAGTTAGCAGCATTAGAAATTGCCGCCTTAAAAAATACGACATTTAGAAAGAAACGATACTTTTCTAAAAAAATGCTGAAGTTTTAGAAAAAAAAACGAACATTTTTTCTTATTTACAATGCTAGTAGTGAGTAACTGTGCAGATTTGATAATCATTTCTCATTCGGTGGTTGGAGTTTATGTCGGGTGGTAGAGCTTATTTATTCTGCTTTTTTTGTTGTTCGTTTATAGACTCATTATCAGTGGATTGCACAGGAAGGGGGGGGGGATTTAATCTGGACACACTTTGTTAAAGTTAATCCTTCCGAAAATAATAAATCCGTACAAGCCAAATGTAGGCTGTGTAAAAAGGAAATGTAGCAGGTCTTGTAGCCCGAAATGAGAGAACATTTCAAGAAGTGTATAATTCAGATCCCGGTCTGGACACAGCAGAATTTTCCTTTTGTTTTTATGGATGATTTTGCTTTCATTTGTGACATCACCTAATCCATAAGATAAAATTACCAATCGAATTTCATCATGAATAACAAGTAGAGCAGAGAAATCGGTAGTGATTCTAAGATTCAATCGTGTTACTGTAGAACGATCGTTAAACTGTCGTAATTTTGCATTGTTTTCATTAAACCATTTGAATTATTGTTACAGACGTTTTTGTTAATATTTTAAACACATTTAATTGGTCAAAATTGGACTTACGTAGTTCTAGCTCTCAGGTACAGAAGAATTAAGCCATTCCGTTAGTAACAATTGATTATACTAGTGTCAGTTAGGAGGGGCATAGGTATAATTATTTAGTCTGCATATCGGGGATGGGGTATAGATTACCTTGATAGATAGATAAAAAGAAAAGATTTAACTTGCGATACAAAGGAACTTTATTTAAGGCTATTTGAAATGACACTAAAATACTTTTACAAAATTTTATTTTTGTTAACAGTATAAGAAAAATAGAAAAGCTATTTATATGTAAAATTCAAGTACGTGTTACTTTTTATGTAAAGAAAAGGACGTCATGTATATTACTATACAAAGATATCTAGTTGAAAAAGGACGATTTCAAGTATCAAATGCCAATGAGTAGAACCTTTCTTAAGTACAAAGAATATAAGTAATTAAACAAAAGGTGTAAATAAATAAGTAAACGAATACGTATTGAAGACAATAAAAGAACAATCGAAGTCAATAGTTACTAAAATGTCCTGAACAAAGTTTATAAGTTTTTGTACGCCCTTAAATAGTAAAACATACGGTGTGAATGGTAGATTCTTGAATAATAACAAATTTTACATATCCAACTTATAAACATGATTTTAAAACCTATTCTTTTCTATTAATACAAAATAAAACATTACCTTTAGAATTGCAGTGTAAGGCGCTCAACTTGTGTCTGAAGCAGTCAAAAGTGATCGCAGACCTCTCAAACTGGAAATCGAAACTTAAGATATTAACAATTTAATATCTTATATAATTATTTTTCTTCTTATAAAAAAAATACATGTGAACTACTCTATATTTTCCATGACAACTATGTTATTTGTTTAGTAAAAGGAATAACAACAATGGTCTCGTTTTAAATTTACTTTTTGCTGTCATTGTTTCCTATTGTATGGTGGAATCAGTAATATTACTTTTCATTTCCTGTATCATACTTATTCTTCATACTGCATTACTCTTCAGACAACTCTAACTAGGGATAGTAGAGTTTCGTGAATAGTAAAGGCTTTTAAATTTCGTGATTGAAAATGCTTTTAAAAAAATCGTGAGTAGAAGGTAAAATTTCGTAAATACAAGGTTAAATCTCTTGAGTAACTATAGTAAAAATACATAATCGTTTCTCATGAAGTTTTAAAACTTTATAGACATAAACCTTGCACTAACACAATGTCATGCTACTCAAAACCCAGATGAAGAGCTTTTCTTCTGAAATAACAACCATCTTCTAATACTAATATTTATTTATTCACATACTTCATATCACATTTGGAAAATAATCAAGTATTAAAATGATAATAAACATGTCATGTACAACTACGAAGGAATTTATTTCTTAATTATTCAGCTGAATTTCCATGGACATAATGATGAAAACAGCTCCAAATTTGTCATGGTTAAATTTGTTCCATTGTTGATCAGCACACAGGAAAAGTTTAAAAAAAAAATCTCACAGGCTGCATTTGAAACTTTGCTTTGTTCGTTTTCCGATAGCGAGATTTTTGGTGGTATATTATTTCATGTGTTTGACTTGTTTTTACAAAGTCTTTCACCGCGTATACTGCCAAACACACACACAGTGAATTTGGTGCCTTGTGATGATGTAATTCGTATTTTTCCTCTAGCTGGCAAACTATGCTCGGAAGTTTGTTGCTATCAATGGAGGGTAAAGTATACTGCATTCTAACTTTCTCTGTGCTGCGGGAATCTGATAATAAGTTTTTTTTTTAAGAATTATAATATTTATTTCGATTGTTTTGGTATTATTTTCGTGGACGAATGATGGTATAATTTCTTCAGTAGTACTCAAAACTTGTGGATGGAAGCAAAATGTTAAATTTCATTAGTTGAAAAAGAACATTGTCACAAAATGTTTACAAGTGCGATTTCTTGGCACTTTAAAATTTTTGCGAATTCCCGAATCGCGAAATTCTACTGTTCCTACCTCTTCCCAAAAAATAAATAAGTTTTTTTTTTAATAATAAAACTTATCCTCCTGACTGAAATTTTTCTCGGATCACCAGTAGATGCCTGTCAGCTTAATAGTTAATTTCCTAAAATATCCACGTAAACTGAAATTCTACGACTGGTTCAACATTTCCTGGTGGCTGAAAAATGGCACTGTGAACCAAACATAATCCTTAACTGATCATGTATATTTTTGTAACGCTAATGGTGGTGAGGGATGTGAGTGACTAATCACAAACGTTATTTATTTCCTGGAAATTCATGCTTGCAAGCACGGTTTCGAGGTGTACCTTAGCAAACACTATGATGAGTACTTATTTACACTGACTGTACAACAATTATATTCAACAAAAATATTTTAGAAAACCATGCAAACCTTTACAACAGTAATAGTTTCTTTTTTTTTCTGGAATTGTGTAGGTATTTCTATGAAACGACACAATTCACAAATGAAACCAAATGGGAGTTCGAATATTGACATAGTAATGCAAATAAGGTTTGTCCACAATACACTAAAGTGATGTGCAAAGGCAATTGAAACATAAAAATCACAGACCCTCAATTAGCGATGAAGAAAATACCGCCTTTTCTACAAACCGGAGTTCGGCATCGGAAATGGATGCTGTTGGTCCTTCTTTAATTTTTTCTGTTACATTTTGCACATTGCACTTACTTGTCGAGCTTATTGGAATGTTCAGCAGGTATCTTTGTTCTCAGCAGGTAGTATTAGATCTTGGACCAGAGATTTGATGAAATGTAACCTACTTTAACAACAAACTGACAGAAACAGGGCTCGGCTTTTCCTTCTCCTAGTCACGGGGCTTTCCTGCGTACATATTCCCATCAAACAAAGGCGGAATGACAAATTATAACGACAAAAATTAGTTCCTCTTGTCAATGGGTGAATGTAAAACGTTTCACATGTAAACGTGCCTGTCAATCGATGGGAAGGCAGATCTTTCTGTTAATATTTTAAGCAATTGCATGATTTCATTTACATGTCATCACTCAGTAACGTTAATTATATAATTTAGAAAAAATAGAAAACAAATTAAAATTATTTTACTCATAACAGAACTAGGATTTTTATGTAGTATCATGTTACAGAATATGTAACAAAAACTAATGAAATATGTATAATAATATGTAATTAAGGTAAACATATGTAATATCAAATAAACCAAATGTGTACTGCACGGATAAACATTTACCTTTGTTTGTCTTTTCATATACTCAACGGTGACCCAATAAATGAAGCTTTTCATAATTCAACTCAGTAGCACTTTGATGCACAGTATTAGGCCATATTTCTATGCAGTTTGCTTAAAATATTGCGTATTTATTGCAGCATTAAATGTTTTCCGTCGTTTATCTTTTCATAGATACAACAGCGACTTAATGATTCATGTCAGTAACACATTTATGCACTATCTGGTATTTTGCCATATTTTCTATGGTCGCAGATTGCCGCCGATCAGGAAGGATATACTTGTATGCTGAAAATGGCCTTTCCATGTCTCAAGTAGTATTGTCATCATGTTTATTTCGACCTACATTTACTCCAGAGAATGTCTGAGAATCCTCTATGTCCTGTGGGGAATCCCTCGTGCATCTATTGCGCAATTTTGGAATACAGCAAAACCTCTCTTAACCGAAATAGCGTTTAACCGAAACAACAACAACAAAATCGAAAAAGATAAATTTTGAAATGCTAACAGAAAAAGATTTTTTTTTTTTTTTCAAAAACAGTAAACTTAGTTGTATAAGAAGTTGTCCAACTGTAGAAGCATCTAAAGCTTTATTAAAAGTCTGTTATATACGTAATCTAAAAGTGTATTTTTTTATCACTACCTTCAATTTTTTTTTCACTTTAAACTTTGAAAAAATACACATTTTTTTAAAACCGAAATTTTGGTTATCCGAAATGACCTCCGCTCTCTTTATTTCGGATAACAGAGGTTCTACTGTCTATGCATATTTGGATAGAGCAGGCTTGAAATCTTTGAGGATACCTTGTCGCCTTAGTTCTACCGTTAATGATGTTGGAACTATCAAGCTGTAAAGTTCATTCTTCCAAACTTACATTCTCTTAAGCGCCGAAACAAAGCATTTATGAATCTTAGATTGTTTGTAACTTTTTTTCTTATATTCATGTTAGGAATCTAATGATGTGGTTTTGTCGATAATGTTTTTCAACACCGTGGATATATGAACAATCTTGAATCGCTCTCTGCCCCGTAGAACATTTTTAAATGTAGTCGGAAAGCAAAATTTAGAAAGAAAATTGCAAAATATGTAGGTTTATGTAAAATCAACACGAAATATGTAATATATGTAAAATAAAATTCACAAATAATGATACTAGTGTTACAATTTATGAACATTTCTACTTTCTAGCGTCGTACATAACAGAAAATAGAATATGTAATTGCATAAGAAAAATCCTAGCTTTATGTCATAAAGGTTATTTTGGCATGACCCAATAATTTTTATTTGAATTTGTGGGATCTACATTTTTCTCTTCAAGGTGAGTAATCTCTTTCTGGGATATTTTATGTCTTCTCCTCCCTCCTTCATGCTCCGAATGTAATGTGAGAATTTTCTGTATTTTCTTTCATTCATTTGATATTTTATTTAATGAAGTTCTAATTTCATTGTCTTCATACATATGTAGAAATATCTTAAAGTTAATAGCAATACCATGAAGGAAATAAAGAATCGGTATACAAGGTGCTCGGAAGATGTCACATTTGAGTCATACAATAAAATGGCGTGGAGTTCTTTTGGAAGACTACACTTTATTTTCAAAAGCAAACTTCCAATGTGTCTGAAGCGTAAAGTTTATAATCAATGTGTCTTACCTGTAATGATGTACGGCTGCGAAACTTGGACATTGAATGCGCAAACGACTCAAAGATTGAGAGTCACACAAAGAGCAATGGAGAGGTGCATGCTAGGAATAACCAGGAGGGACAGGAAGAGAAATTAATGGATTCGCACACAAGCAAAAGTAGAGGATGTAATCAAGACTGCGAAGATGAAGTGGAGATGGGCCGGTCACATAGCTAGACGAACAGATGGAAGGTGGACGACAAATGTACAACAGTAGATTCCTAGAGAAAAGAAACGACCGAGACGGCGTCCAAATGTAAGATGGGTAGATGAAATCAAGCGTTTTTCAGGAGCTACATGGATGAGGATATCAGCAGTCCGAGATATGTGGAAAGAAAAGGGGGAGGCCTTCATCCAGCAGTGGATAGAAAACGGCTGAATATGATGATGATAGGTAGATGTATATATATATATATATATATATATATATATATAATACACAGCCATATTCAATCCACTAGTGGATGAGGCCTCTCCCGGAGGGATTAGGTGGTCTACTGCTCCCAGACGTGTTGGGAGAGGAGAGCCGAAGCCCTCAACTGTGATCGCTACCTCTTTATTCAGGTAGCTCTCCAATTAGCCTCACGACGCTGGGTGGACGCCGTATATATATATATAAACTTCGAGCAAATGAAGGGAACTAGCAGACGACCTTTCTGCAGCGTGGGAGAAGGTCTTGTCGCTTGCTCGCCACAAATGCCACCTTGTGGAAGCAATACAAAGTTAGAAGGGGAGGAATGAGCAGAAACGTTCTGTTTGCATTTGCCATGCAACGTCCCAAGTCATGTACTAATTGTATTAGAAATGTCAGTGCAACATCTAGTGGAGGGAAATGTTATGTAGCAAGATAGGCGTTAAAAGGTGTACGCGTGGATTACAACACGAAGAGTAAACTCTGAACTAGTGAAGTATTTTTTTGTCTTCCTAAAGGAAACTATGGCTTTTATGAACTCCGAAGGGTAGAATATTATTACATTTTCTATATTTTAAAGTGATTGAATTAAAAATTAAATAACTTTAAGAAAGGGGTGTTGCGCAACGGACAAACAATAGCACCCACCGCCACTGATAGAGAGTAATTAATGAAGTTACCTTTGACATATTTTATTATTATTTATATGAGGAATAACCGGGTATTGTATTTCGCTGTTTTTTTATTTTCATGATAAATTAGAGTTCGATTCTTTTTTTACCAGATTTAGGAATTGTATGATCGTATCTAATTATTTTATTTCTATTGTGCATATTATTGTTATTAGTATTATTGTCTTGGGCTGTTGGAGAGAATTATTATTACTAACACTTTTTTATTTCAATTTTATCAGCAGTACTTTTGACTTTGCAAATCTAAGGTGCACTATGACCTGGAGTTATATAATTACCAGGCCCACAGTGTTTCCCACCTGACACTTAAGACAATGATGCAAATCACTGACGTTTTAGTCGTGAACTGGAAGATGGTCTACTCCTCGGAGCTGGCGGAGGAAAGAAGCTTTCCTTAGTCCAAAACCACTCTCGTGATTCTAAGTAGGAAAGAAGCAGGGGTGGTAGGAGGAATTATTGACTTTCGGGCCCCTTAATTGTCTTAACAACATACTGTGGTAAAAATTAATTTTATGGGTGGAATCAAACATACTGTGGTCTTTCCCATGACTGCAATTAATATTACATACATAATCAACGTTATGTACTAGATTCTCTTTGACAGGTCGCAGTTGGCTTTTTAGTTTTCGTTAGAGATTGGCATATACTCGTAAGTCCTGATCTTTCCTATGTTTTCCAATTTAGTTACCAACACCAGTGAAATCTAAATTTACTTTAAAGCTTTTAGGTAACTTTTGCTCAGGCCGTATGGATGATGATGGGTGAATTTGTGGAATGAAAAAAAAGTGGGAGGAAACGGGAGAACATCGAGAAAACTCACTCATACGGTGTTTGTTCACCACAAAGTCCACATGACATGAGCTGGGATCGAACCGATGACCCCAAGCGAAGAGGTGAGCACTCTACAACTGAGCCACCGCTCCCGTCCTCCCCAACACCAGTGTTTTGTGTGTATGACTGGGATATTACTACCGTAAACGAAGGCACTCCTCCAAAAATATGACATGGACTAGTAATAATATATGGAACCTCATTCTATTCTACCCCGGAGATGTAGGAATAATTAACTTTTTGTCTAAAACATAGGAAGAATTCCATATTATATTAAATGTTTCTTTTCTACTAGTTTCAGTTATACAGCAGAACATAAATTAACAAAATATGTTATAATAATGCACAAAAATAATACCAAATATACAATAAAGACGTAGATGTTAATCTCTAACCCGAGATGGAAATGGATTTAGAAAATTAATTAGCCCATTGGCTGGAACTAAGGGCTACTCTGTCGAGCTTTCATCAGTACGTGCTTTTGCTAATTAAATTATAAATTTTTGCTCTAATATCATTGTAGAATTAGGCTGGCGGATGCTGCCCCTCCTATTTTCCATTGTCATCTATAACTAAGCCGTTACTTCATGAGTCACAAGGCTACGGGTTCAAATCCATGCTGTCGGTTCAGGTAAATTTTACTAAAATTGCACATAAACACATAGGTATTCAGCAAATCAGGGTACGAAATAATACCAACTATAGGGGAAGGGAAAGTTCTTAATTCTCCTGCTGGAATAAATGAAATATTGGAAATAATGTACATAAATAGTTGCGAATGCTTTGGTTAATGTTAACATTTCTTAAAAAAGAGAACACGTACATTAAAAGAAACCTTATCCAGCCTCTTGTTTCAGTTTTCATGAAAACTATAGAAAACGCAAGAATATTTCAAAATACAGTTTAATGATATTGCTGGTAGTAGCGTGTGATTTCGAGCTGTGCTACCATCTATCGGCAAAACATTTCTCCATTGTATTAACTACTAGATTCGGTCTAAATTTTGGAACAGAATTTCGCACGAGATAAAGAAAACATGTCAAAATGCAGTTATTTCACATATTGAAATTGTAATTATCTTGATTACAAAAGCACTCTGCTTAGGAACAGAGGCAAGATTTTGCACACTTATTTTCCAAAATAAAAGATTAGGTTATTTCTCAAAGTGTTAAACATTGCTATACTTTAGCCCAATTTAACATAACTTCTACAATTACAAAAGAGTGATCTTTCCTTTAACGAAAAGATTTATTTACAATATTACAACTGGGCAGTAATTTACTGTTAATGTTCCAAAATCGTTGTTAAATAAATTTGTATATAATTTTAATTTTTTTGAACTTCACACAGATTAACCCCCGTTCTGACAATACAAACATGATATGCTATAGTTGGGTTAGGTATATATTTACAACATGAATTAATGAACGAAATTTGGCTTACGGTTTGCAAGGAAAAAGCAACGAAGATGAACTAAACCTTTTCTAATTACCGAAACGAACATTGCGAAGTGTTAAAATCTTACGTTTGATAAACGGATATATAGAACGGAAAATTTAACGTGCATGCTGGAAGATGGCACCTACTATAGTACAAGGACAAATATTTAACGTATACGAAACATTTGCTACAGTGCTGAGATTTAATCATCTAAATATAAGCGAAAGGGACTTGGGTTTCGGAAGAGAAAGAGGAATTTTAAGAGGTCAAACATACATTCCCTGAAGTAATTCGGTCCCCAGCGCCTAACAAATTAAACAGACATCCTTATGGTGCACATCACTATTTTCATATTGAAGAAAGAACTGAATTCCTTGCACACACACACAGAAAGAGGGTACCAAGCCACACTAAAATTATATGTTTACTTGTTTCAGAAAAAAAAACTCTGCACACCACATATACCGCAACAAATCACTTCACACACTGATGAACGCTACTTCACATAACAAATCCCTAATTAAGATGCCTGTTAATATGCTCCTTCTTCCAGTCCACTACCGGTTCAAGCCAGTATGGAGGGTGAGAGATGCACACTGCAGCAATCCATACACAGCTCCCCTTTTAAGAAAACGGGAGAAAAAGCTTTACCCTAAAAGTTGTTGTGATATACCAATGGTCGCTGCTCTGTATTTATTATAATTTTTTTCGACATTGGCTGCATTAAATTTTTGTTTAATATAACTTTCTGAAGCAGTGTAATTTTTCGCAGCTTCTCCTACTCAACAACCATATTCTAACTACTGAATGGATTCAGCCAATCAGAAAGAGGATCAAAACAAAAGGAAGAGTGAAAAGTGGGGAGGGGCTTTACCACTAAAATTCTGAAAAAATTAAAAGAACAATCAGATCTTTTTAACTGTTTATGAAGATTTTCTACGAAAGAAAATTAGTTGAAGAAAATGATAGAATAAAATATGCAAAGAAATATCAAGTATTAAATAGAAAACACAATAAAAATACAAGTCCCGCCAAACAACAATCAAAGGTGTGTTTTGTATGGCCAATCTACAGTACATTCTCATCTGGACAAATAAACTCTTTGAAGAAAGCCGAAGACGACAAATATCGCCGACAAAGTACGAACATAAAAATTAAACAAGAGGATACGAAAAAATGGGAAGAGGGTAAGATATGTAGCGAACAACCAAAATTGGGTCGTTACATAGTCACTGGTTCAAATCCCGCCGGGGTCAATTGAACGGAGTGGTTCGGAGCCCCCTTTAACAAAAAACTGTAGGTTCCGTCCTTAAAAGCTCACCAGTTCGTTTAGGACGTTAACTACAATTCACTCACTCAGAATTGCTTCATTTTTAAGACGATGATGTAGAAATTGACCCTCTATGGAACACCGTGTTTTCAATATGTAGCCCTAATCTCTCTTACGGCTAGGCACAAGAAACTTTCTTCTTTTTATGAAGTAGCAAAAATCATTAAATAAGTGATTGCTCTGTTGTAACTTTTAGGTGCATTGAGTCACAGGCAACCAACCAACGTACACACATCAACAAAAGACTGCAGAAGAGCAGCCACAATTAATTACATCAACACCTGATGAACAGTCACTTGTCAAAATAAAGGAACGCATGACTATAGTTTAAGTTGCGTATCTTCGGAACCACCCAGGACGAAACAAAAGCCATTTTCAAGACGCAATTATGAGCTACAAAATTAGTCCTGTAGTGTTACAGGGTAAAGTACTTAGTGTTAAGTATTTGCAATTCTTTGTGGAAGAAACAATTTTTTCGTTAACTTTAAAAATTGAAACAAATATTTAAAGCTTTCTAATTTCATAAATAATTATGACAAAGCTATGAAACAAAACCAAGCTTTAGAAAATTGTCTGTTCTCTTATTTTGGTTATCCTCAGTATTTGTACAATGTAATGTTTCCAAGTTATTTATTTTAATTTTAAGTGCCCGTTGCGTGCGCCATTTTTTCAAGATGGCGGCTAACGCTCCACTCGGATTTTCGGAGAATTTTGATATGTTGTTCAGGACATTATTCTGAGCGTTTTGGAATAAAAATCTGCTAGGTGGAAATTAGATCATCCGTCCACTTTTTTGTGTAATTTTATAGGAGTAATAGGTCTGAAACGGTTTATATTTCAGTGTGGGAACAGGTATGGAGCCTGGGCATTCCATTCACCAGCTCGTAGATTCAGTGTTTTTTAAAGATTTCTCCCTATATAATGTTTTGTCTCTGACCACTTTAGTAGATCAACGTTCAGTAAATATCCCGTTTGCACATACGAGTTTTGTGCTTCTGTGGCTGTTAGTTTGCTGTATTTGTTTACTATTTAGAACCATACATCTTTATCCGCTTTTGTGTGTGAAGAGTGTTTACTATATGTACATTATGTACACACGTCATAACATGTACTCGATTACTATATAGAACAGTACTCCTTTATCTGTTTGTATGAGTATATATGATCATTATGCGTACACCTTTTGCCTAGTGGGTTTCAATAACTCCTTTTATGAAGCTCTTTACGAGCTTATCAATTTCAAGAATTTCTGTCAACTGTAGTTACAGATTTATTTTGGTTCACTTGATTTGATTTAGCCTTTTATTTTTGGGTTTATTTCTTCATTTGCTTTTAGTTGTCTTTTTGTATTTAAAGTTTCTTCCGAGCCGCCGTAGCTTAGTGGTTGCGTAGAATTCGGGAGGTTGTGGGTTTGATCTCAGGGGCCAAGCATTCTGGCTGATGTTTCTCCAGAGATTCTGCTGTTACACCAGGCAAATGCCGGGATGGCACATTCAACATAGACCCTGGCCAACACCTTCCGAATCCTTTCCCTTCACTATCCCAGACTGAGACTTAGATGCCTAAAGACCATAAATAAAATTCAAGTTCAACGTTTCTATTTAGCGGTAACCCTTCCGCTTATGTCACAACACTGTTGCTTCTCCTCTGACACACTATTTGTGGTTTCTCGATTGTTTCACACGTGAACAAGGGGCTGTGAGTGCACTTCATTGCATACTTTTCCTTGATTCTGCAATGCTGCATGCCCTTGTCTCATGTGCAATACCTTCCTTCGTATCGGGACGGGCGTAAGCCATAGTGCTGTTACCGCCCATAAACTTCATTTTATTTCTTTTATCATGTGCAATATCTCGAAATAGGACATGAGCATGATTTTCTGCTTGTTTCTACATTATAGACTACCATATTCACATCACGGACAAGATATGCCCAGATGTCCGTCGATCCGTATAAACACATACTTCCCTGTCCAAATGTAGTTTTCTCATGCGATGTAACTACATTCGCAATTTAGCATATTTTACTACATATATCACAAGCAATAATATTATTTTGTAGTAAGAAAATTTTCATTAACATCTCCAATCTCAAACTGCATCCTTGATAACAATTATGTAACAGAAAAATACCCATTGAAATATACCTAGTAGTATTGTCTGGTATATAACGATAAATATTTATAACACATAAAATAGTGAATATTGTCACAATACTATCTCATATAATTGAAATTTGAAAACAAATTATTTTCTAGTAAGAATTCTCATTGAAATCTCCAATCTCAAAATGCATCCTTGATAACAATTATGTAACAGAAATATATCCATTGAAATATACCTAGCATTATAATCAGGTAAATAACGATGAATAATTATTGCACCTAAAATAGTGAATATTTCTAAAATTTTAATCTAATTGACATTTGAAAGAATGTTATTTTGTAGCAAATATTTTCATTATATCTCCAATCTCAAAATGCATCCTTGATAGCAATTATGTAACATAAATATCCATTGAAATATACCTTGTATTTTAATCTGGTATATAACGATAAATATTTATATTACATAAAATAGTGCATATTTTTATAATTTTAATCTAATAAAATAAAAATTTGAAAGAACGTTATTTTTTAGTAAGAATTTTCATTGAAATCTCCAATCTCAAAATGCATCCTTAATAACAATTATGTAAGATAAAAATATACATTGAAATATACCTAGTATTTTAGTCTGGTATATAGCGATGAATATTCATAACACATAAAATAGTGAATATTGTCAAAATACTATGTCATATAATTGAAATTTGAAAGAACATTACTTTTTGGTGAGAATTTTCATTGAAATCTCCAATCTCAAAATGCATCCTTGATAACAATTATGTAACAGAAAAATATCCATTGAAATATACCTCGTATTATAATATTGCATATAACGATGAATACTTATTGCACCTAAAATAGTCAATAATGTCTATAATTTTAATCTAATTGACATTTGAAAGAATGTTATTTTGTAGCAAACATTTTCATTAATATCCAATCTCAAAATGCATCCTTGATAACAATTATGTAACAAAAATATCTATTTAAATATATCTGGTATTATAATCCTGTATATAACGATTAATACTTATTGCACCTAAAATAGTGAATATTTTTATAATTTTGATTTAATGTAATTGAAATT